>LGRX02030319.1:0-13867 GCA_001247695.2 Cymbomonas tetramitiformis
TCTCGATTCAATATGCCAATATTTCACAGCGCCCCACTCGAGACGCCTCTCGATTTAATATAGCATTATTTCACAGCGCCTTACCCGAGACGCACCTCGATTCAATGTGTCAATATTTCACACCGCTCCACCTCTCGATTCAATATGCCAATATTTCATATCGCCCCACTCGAGACGCCTCTCGATTCAATATGCCAATATTTCACAGCGCCATACCCGAGACGCCTCTCGATTCTATGTGTCAATATTTCACACCGCTCCACCCGAGACGCATCTCGATTTAATATAGCATTATTTCACAGCACCTTACCCGAGACGCACCTCGATTCAATGTGTCAATATTTCCACGGCGCCTCAGACGCCACTCGATTTAATATAGCATTATTTCTGACGCCTTACCCGAGACGCCTCTCGATTCAATATGCCAATATTTCACAAAGCGCCCCACTTTCGAGACGCCTCTCGATTTAATATAGCATTATTTCACGGCGCCTTACCCGAGACGCATCTCGATTCAATATGCCAATATTTCACACCGCTCCACCCGAGACTCATCTCGATTTAATATATATAGCATTATTTCATAGCACCTTACCCGAGACGCCTCTCGATTCAATGTGTCAATATTTCACACCGTCATTATTTCATATGATAGATATGAAGGATATGATAGCAAGGAAGTATCACAAGCACATATAAGCTAGCACATGTTGATATATGAAAGAACTATTTGAAGTTCCAAAAGTGATACCACTACCAACCATGTAACCAAGCACTTTCAGTTTGGCATTTCTTTCATCCGATGGAGGATTTCGGGAAGGAGGGAGTGTCACAGAAAGGTAACTTTCAGTGGGACCCTGGCTCGTTCCAAGGAAAGGAATAAGAAATGACAAAGCCAAAAGTAAAAGGAGGCTATAGGTGGTGATAGAAAGCTAGGTGCACATAAGCAGGTTCAAGTAAGAACACATGGATATACAAAAGATAAGTTTGAAGTTACAAAAATGTTACCACTACCAACTGTCTAACCAAGCTAAGATCTTCCCCTTGGCCTTTGTCTTAATCTCTTCGTCCATGTCTGGATCACTCACAAGGGTCTTTGCTAGCTTGACACTTTCATGTTGCTTTTCAAGTAACAAGGTGGACTCACGGTTGGCCTCAAGTTGCAAACGTGATTGCACATCACGCAATTCCTGTTCCTCACGTTTTTTTGAATGGCCACCAACTCAGTTTGTTGCTCACAAGCTTTCGCGATGGCGTTGTCAACTGCAGACTCGGAAGGCGTAGGGGGAGTGAACTTCATTTTCTTCGGAGCATCCTCTTGTGAGTCAAGTGTGGACTCACCACCAACACCTTCAGCCAACCCCTTAACCCCTAAGGGGCGGATGGAATTTCTTGCAAAAAACGGTGTTTTGGGGATTGTAGGCATTGTCGCGTATCGCGGACATCGATGTGCATTCACGTTATCATGTATGCTGTGTATGACCACCATGTAACTTTAAGAGCGCCATAACATGCATCCGTGCACCATATATATTCAGATTTTCGGCATATCCAACCCAGTTTTCATGATTTTGGGACATGTAAAATTTCTCCAATCTCCTATTACAACTTACATTTCGACTTCGTTGGGTGACTATCGTCATGAAAACTTGGGGATTGGTCACATGAACATATTCCCACCCGGTAGCGCACCTGTATACCGGCAAATATACCGACTATGAGCAAAAACGCCCCCCAAAACACCAAAAAAACACCCAAAAAACACTTAATTGTAAATGTTTTCCATACTTAAGGAATGCTTTCCCATACTTAAGCGCAATTGAAGGCGATTGCTTCCTATTTGTGGGGATATATAGCATGTGTCATGCAAACAACCATGCAGGGGACGCTAGTGGACATTGGGCACGCGACATGCCTTCACAACTCCACCCAATTGGGCGGGATCGTCGGGTGTAAGCCTTGATTTCGTATATGTTAAGACAAAATTCAAGCTCTAAAAGGCAAGTTTTCAAGAATTGTCGTAATTGAAAATGTTGCTATGTGAGATATATGTCCTATATGGACTACCCATCCTAGTGATTAGTCATTTGCGACATACACACAGGTAGGTGCACGCGCCTTGGAATGCATATTTCGGCAAGCCAAGGGCATGTAGAACCACTTGGATGCACATTCCCACAATCGAATCCGTCCGTATACGGTACAAACCGCCCCTTAGGGGTTAACAACACGAGAGGCGAAGCCAGCCCCCTCCATTACAAGCCACCAATAATAAACACCAATATCGCACGCTTTGCCCTTGAGTGAGTTCATGTACTTCCACCTCTCAGGCTCGTTTTCGCCACTCCTGGAATAGTTTGCTTTCAGAATGGAAAGCAAAGGACGCATGTCACCAAAACAACTTTTTAAGGTAGCGGCTGGCCTAGTGTGAAAGATCTCGTTTGGGTTGATGCGAGAGAAATGAATGCTGTCGAAAGAAGAATCAAAGGGTTCAGCCAAAGCAACGCGCGTCTGACTATTGTTGAATTCGTCGGCAATAATGTCCCACACGTTGCGAAGGTTGGGGTCGTCTAAAATACCCATTGAGTGGGTGTCGAAAAGCCTATCAACAGTGGTACGTAGCGATGGAAGTACGAGGATCGAAGCTAGTCTAATCTTCTCGCTGACGACGAAAGTGGGCTGCTTAGTTCTATGTTCTTTACGACATGGAAAACACCAAAAAGGGGAGGTGGGACCAGGGGCTGCGCATTCCTCTTCTTCCTCAACCTCAACTTCCATTTCCTCATCGTCAAGCGCGTCCCATTCACTCACTATCTGATCAGCGCCATCACTTTCCAGTTCAATAACTGTTGGTTGGGGTAAAGTTGTATCAACATTGGGTTGTGAAGTAGTGGAGGCTTTTCGTTTTGGGGCTGGGCCTTTGGGTAGATTCTCTTGAAGCTTGGCTTGAGCTCTGCGCTCGCGAGCCTTGGCTGCTAATTTAGCTCTCCTATCAGCTTCAAGTTGGGCCTTAGTTAATGTAGATTGACCCTTGCCATTGGATGCGCTGCGAGGGATGGCGTTGGGCTTTTGTTTTTTAGATTCAGAACGCCCAGGAAAAGGATTCACGTATTGTGGGTTGGGATTGGGTTCCCTACAAATTTAGAACCTTGTGTCTACCTTGTGTTTACCTTGTGTTTCGAGCCAAGTAGGGCCCTACTTGGGCAATGTCGGCAGTAAAATGGCAAAACCAGCCAAAATCGGGTGAAATGAAGTTTCCGATAGTTTGTTTTTTATTGTTGATATCGATGGTTTGGGTCGATGTAAGACATATGGAGCGAAGTTTTGGGTGGAATGGCTTTGGTAACCTCACTTTTTGAGGCCTCAAAGTTGTGCTACTCGGTACCTGCCCTGTACTTGGGGCTGTACCTGGGCTGTACTTGAAAACATTGGAAAAAAATATTTTTGGAATCTGTTTTTTTTGGGCTATTACGCTTATTTAGTCCTTACTATGGACAGTCTCCAAAGATTTAACGGAAAAAACATTTTACACTTCCTGTTACAGCACCTCAAAGTTAGGTCAGTATGGGCATTGGGTAGGTAAGGGGTAAGTAGGGGGCAATACCTACCCTGTACCTGGGCTGTACCTGGGCTGTACTTGAAAACATTGGAAAAAAATATTTTTGGAATCTGTTTTTTTGGGCTATTACGCTTATTTAGTCCTTACTATGGACAGTCTCCAAAGATTTAACTGAAAAAACATTTTACGCTTCCTGTTACAGCACCTCAAAGTTAGGTCAGTATGGGCATTGGGTAGGTAAGGGGTAAGTAGGGGGCAATACCTACCCTGTACCTGGGCTGTACCTGGGCTGTACTTGAAAACATTGGAAAAAAATATTTTTAGAATCTGTTTTTTTGGGGCTATTACGCTTATTTAGTCCTTACTAAATGAGTAAAATAGTCCTTACTAAATTAAGGCCCTACTTACCCTTGTTTATGTATAGACATGACCATATTTACCTTGTACTTGAGTATAGATACATGATAGGTAGGGCCCTACCCACCCTTGTTTATGTATAAACATGGCCTTACCTGACTAGTACTCGAGTATAGATACATGGTAGGTAGGGCCCTACCTACCCTTGTTTATGTATAGACATGGCCATACCTACACTGTACTTGTATATAGATACATGATAGGTAGGGCCATACTTACCCTTTTTTATGTATATACACAAACTGATGCTATCTATTTACACTACACAAATGCCATGTCGTACTGCAGGCCTAAGTACTAAGCAAGCTCGTCCTCGCTAGGATTTTCATCCTGGACATTCTGCTCGAAGAAATCTGCTCGAGGGTCAAGAACCACCGCAGTTTGCATGCAAGGATGCTTCACAATTACTACTTGCGACGCGATCTGATCTGCGAGCATGAATGGCTCTGTGGTATCGAAGACGGTGTCAGGGTTCTCGGGGTCATCGCAAAAGAAACAGCCAGTGACGCTGTCCGGGCCAACTATGGAGTTCATCCGGTTATACATGGCGATCTTCGCTTTTGTCGGCTTCTGCAGCCAAGCCGCCTTGACAAATATGTACTCGACCCCACCAAGCTTGATGGCATAGACGTCTTCAAGACGGGCGAGCCTGGCACGCATGTATAATTGAGGAATTAGTTTGCAAAAACTACTGGAATCGTCTGAACATGGCCATGTTTACCCAGGGTATCTAAAGAACCTAGGTGGACATGGCCCTGTTATCACAATACATTACTAGGTAGGGCTAGAACATGGCCATGTTTACTCATTAATCATAAGCAGAAAGGCACGCACCTATCAGTCTCTTCCTCTTCACTTGTTCCACGCACGCGTTCGATGAAAAAGAGCGGAAATAACACTGGACAGTTTTGAACTTCTTGTCCACAGCAGCGATGCGGAATCGCATGTTACCCACTTGTACCTTGTTAAACCTGCGGCACTTTGTGGGGCAACCACGCAACAACTCGATTTCGTCGGGAGTGAATGGTCGTCCGAGCCAAGGAGTCGGATCTTCGTCGGCGGCTAGACGGCATGTCATCCTCCTTTGCAGTCCTTTCTTCAAGCCACGACCGCCTCTCTTGACCCTGCGAATCACCTGAGTGATTAGTTTGTGGAAACGTGGATGGAAATCATGCACGAACATGGCCATGTTTACTTAGTGTTTCATTCAGGCATTGATTAGATGAGGCCTTACCTTGTTCGTAAGTCCTCATGATATGCATCAAGCAGGTCTTGCAACCGTCGGTAATGCCCCACATTGGTGCGCATCCAAACATCGATGCACGCTCGCTCGCCTTCGGTCAATGTGTGCTTCTTCCCTTTATCGGCCACAACAACGCGGTCCCGTACAAGAGCGGGGACGACAAGTGGCCGTGGAACTTCGTTGCGAAGTGCCATAAGTAACCCTCGTACATACTGAATGGTCTTCTGCCGCCCCATTCCGTTCATGATGCTCTGCACCGGGAAGGCATTGTTCTTCACCCACCTCCCGATTTTGCCATTTAAGGACTCGAATACGAACATCCAATACTCGCGAACCGGCCCGAGGTCTCGAAGTTGGTCTACCACGTGACACAATAGATGTGTGTTGAGGACCCACCAGTGAGGGCTCGTCCCATGTCGCGAGCTCTCCATGGTGACGAGCCACTCTCTAATGTACTTGTCAAGTGTCGGCAGCTCCTGAATCCCCATGTTCACCATCAACAATAGGTAGGTAGGGCCATGTCCCACCATGTTCCTAGAAGGTCATGAACGGGTATGGCCATGTCTAACCATGTTCCTAAGGGATAATGGTCAAGTATGGCCATGTTCACTCTGTAAACTAGGTGGGCATCGCCATGTGCATTCAGCCTTCACACAAAATGTAAATTCTTGGTGACGCGACAGGGAACATGAGAGCAAGGTACCAGAGAACCGCACCTTCAGATCGATCTCGTGGGCCGTGATTTCCCGGACTATCGTTGAAAGTTGCCCCACCAAACGTGCGAGTGCATTGGGTGAGTCATCGTCCCTTGGCCATGCCGCGAGGATCGCGAAAAGTCCATTTCTGAACATCACCAAATATTCGTGGGCTTTTAGCTTCTTTGCGTTTCCGTCTGAAGACAGTTTCAACAATTTCCATTGACCCGCTCCCCATTCCCGTGGAAAGCCAACTTCCTCTCTCGCGAATTCCTCGGCTCTCTTCAAGCACCTTCCCGTAGCGGTGCGCACGTCGACAATCTGCCAAGGGGATGTCCTTTTGGTGTAGTTGCCATTCGCATCTGCTCAAGTGTCGGACCCGACCATAATTCACGTATGGATGCTAAACTTTTGAACAAACCGGACAGAACTGCCTACATATGGCCATGTTCAAGCATGTTCATAAGCCAAAACGGCTGGACACAGCCATGTTTACATAGGTTTCGCTGGATGGGTTCACGTCGGGTCAGGCCTATGGAAAGGGGAAAATACCAGTTGCCCACCATGTGGGTTTAATGCCTTGAGATTTCGCCCACGTTCGCGTTTTCTTGTCAAAGTCAGTTCCCATCACGGCGTCAAGGACGTGCTCTCCAAGATTCTTGATCAAGTGCATCAAGTCGATGAGGTAGTCCTTGGCCTCATCCCAATACGGCAAGCGTGAGAATTCCGAAGGAAATTTTATACCGGTAGCTTTTATCATCGTCTCGAGATCCTTCATCGTGAAGTGTCCGCTTTCCTTAAGCGTTTGGTGCTGCGCCGCGTGGTGCCGTATCTCGGCATCCGTTCTCTTTTGAAACTCTGCGGGACCTGCGATGCAACAGGGTGAACATTGCCCTACCCATCATCGAAGCCGTCCGAACATGGCCATATCCGGTCATGTCTACACGTGGGTATGGCCATGTCTATGAAAAAAACTAGCACAGCATGGCCATACTTAACCAATATCTGTCGCTTGCGTGCAGTACATCAAGGGAATACCAGAGAAGGTTGTTTACCAGGCTCGGCTTCCGTGCGGAAGGTATACCGCATCCCCTTGAAGATGCTAGATCGCCAACCTTGCAGGTTGCATGCAATGCAAGCCATGTACGCCCCCACATCCTTGCGACAAGCGCCATCCATCAAACCTTTGATGTCAAACAACATCTTAAACAACATGCACCTCAAGTTGAAGGTTTCTTTTTTCACGATGTCGTAGCACGGCACGCCATCCCATAACTCCAGCAGCTGGTCCACAAATAGCTCGTAGATAGGTTGCGTGCTTTTTGGCTTCGAGCCGCTACATATCCCAAACACCTCCATGTTCACGAACTTGCCGCGGATGGTGGGGTGCATATTGAGGTATTGAAACGTCACCGGGAAAACTCCGCGCAGGTCCTTCCACACCGTGGCGCCATCCGCACATCCTAAGATCACCACGTTGCGGGGATCGCTGAAGAACTTGGGGTACCTTTCCCGCCGTTGCCTCCATGCTGGACTGTCTGCGATAAACAGGTAAGTATGGCCATGTTCAGTAGGTTTCTAGAAGGACAGGGCCCGAACACAGCCATGCTCAGTAGGTTTCCAGAGGAATAGGGCCCAAATATGGCCATGTTCAGTAGGCTTTCAAAGGGCATTCCTTTCACAATCGGGAACTGGAAATTTTCACTTACCCCACATAGTTCCCATCGCCTCCTTGGTCAAGTCGCATGGAATATGGCGGGCGTGCGCTTGCATGTCCACGCAAAGCTCCGGGTGCGCAAAATTCCTTTTGAGAAGATCCGGGAGGTTCCAATAATAAAACGTGGACTTTCCTCTCCGGCTCGCCAACGGCTTCTCGAGCATCTCCGGGGCCCATCTATCGGCGCCACACGTCGAGCATGTCCGGCACATTGCGTGCTCTCCGTCGAATCTGCAACATCCATTTACACAGATGTCCACCGACTTAGAAGGCAAGCCATACATGGATAGATGTCCTATGGCCTCTTGGTAGTTCTTCGGTAGAGTGCCCTCCGGGAACATCTTCGGCAAATTTAGACGAAGTATCTCCAACAAGTCGTTAAAGGATCCTTGACTAAGGCCATGCTCCAAGTTCCATTCCAAGAGATCGAGCATGAGCATGAAGGCATCGTTTTCCTTACCAGAAGCATCCTGCGAAACTGACACCACCTTTAGAAATGGGACGGACATTGCCACGTAACTGTGCAAACATGGCAATGTTCGCCTTGTTTACATTTTGAAATGGCAAGACATGACCATGTCTGCCCAGTACCTTATTAGCCAGTGCATATCCTCACCTTAAACCTCACCTGATGAAACCACATTAACTCAAAGTGCAGCAGCAGCAAGCGACACCACGGTTGTTGTGTTATTTTCAGGTCGCACCTTTACCATCTCCTCCAAGCTCTTTAGTATCTCGTTGATTACATCCATCTCCTCGTCATTCGCCTCGTGTGCGGTACCACTCATGCCATCATCTCGATGGGGGATGAACATTGGGTGCGATCGCACTCCCACAAGGCACTCCACGATAGGAAATGCCACATCCCATGACTGGTTGCCGCAATGAAGAGAGATGTGCACGTCATCCTCCGGATACATATCGTCGAAATTGCCGGGTTTCATCCACCCTTCGTACTCGTCGAAGTCAATGCCTTCGATGTGGTTGAGGAAATACATCATCTTCTCCCACTCATACTCGATTTTGAGGAGCTCCCCGTTCGTGCGTGTGGAGGTCACGCTCACGTGAAAACAGGCGGTGTCGTCACGTTCTTGCCGAGTTGGGGAGGCGACTGCAACGAGCACCTTGGGCAGGTATTAGGCACACATGGCCATGTTCACCAATTACCTGAAGCTATACAAGGCAGGTATGGCCATGTTCAATAGTAGGTTCTCACCTGCTGGCTCAGACGGGAAGGGGGAACCGAATTCATCCATCTCTTCATCCGTCTCCAAAGTAGGTTCGGTAGAATCATGTGGGGTAGGCGGCCTAAGAGGAAGCACGGCATCCGGATCCGGTTGTGGAGGTACATGCCAACCGTAAAGCCTTTTGTGTGTGTAGATGGTTCTCGTTGACACTTCCTTGGTGATGTTGTTCTCCACGCAACGATTGCAACCACATGGCTTCTTTTGCGCGTCCCTTGCGCGTGGACCGTTCTCCACACCTCCGCGGCGGCGTCTGCACGAAACCGCGTACGAACATGGCCATGCTTACCTTGTGTATTCCAAGGAACATATACAAACAGCGCCATGTTTACATCGGGTTTGAAACCATACCTGGCTATAGGGTGTGGGAACGCCGGGTTTAGCGGAGTACACATTATGGCCTCGTCGGCTACCTCGCGGACGATGGGTTCGGTGTCTGCGTCATGGGCACGGGAATCGTCTTGGGCCACGGCCTCGGAGATCGGAGAGTCGGCATCGGAGGCCAAGAGCATCATCGGGTGTGCGGAGGTGGTGGCATCGGCACGGGAATCGTCTTGGGCCACGGCCTCGGAGATCGGAGAGTCGGCATCGGAGGCCAAGAGCATCATCGGGTGTGGGGAGGGGGGGGCATCGGCATCGGGGCTGGCGTCGTCGGAACTCGTGACATCCTTGCTCTTGATGGAGTCGTGGTCATCCAAAGTGGGTTGCTCGGACTTGGTCAAATTCAACTCGTCCGGCGGAGCCATACAAATGTCGTCGTCCCTCACCACTTTCAAAATCGCGTCTTTGATCATGGCAAGATTTCGGTGGACGGGAGGTTCCAATGCCCAACGGTGGCCGGCATACTCGATGTTCGCCGGATGGTCCTCTAGGTAGAGTGTATCGGCGATGCACTCCCATATTCTCGAACGGTGGCCCTTCGCATTTGCCACCATGTCGAAAAACTCTTGCGGCGTGCACACCGTTTTCTACTCTTCGCCTGAATGGGGCATGAAGGAATGGATGGTGACATTGCGTTGCCTGTTGCAAAAGAATCAGAAATGTGTTAGTAGGCCCATGCCCACATCGTTTCAGCAATGGACATGTCTGATCAGGACTTGAGCATAGATACATGATAGGTAGGGCCCTATTTACCCTTGTTAATGTATACACATGGCCATGCTTGATCAGTACTTGAGTATAGACACATGGTAGATAAGGCCCTACTTACCCTTGTTTATGTATAAACATGTCCTTGCATAATGAAGCACGCAATCA
This sequence comes from Cymbomonas tetramitiformis, assembly GCA_001247695.2. Lineage (NCBI taxonomy): Eukaryota > Viridiplantae > Chlorophyta > Pyramimonadophyceae > Pyramimonadales > Pyramimonadaceae > Cymbomonas > Cymbomonas tetramitiformis. Next base: position 10,133 of record LGRX02030319.1, read on the forward strand.
AGCTTACGGAATGTCACCTTGGATCCGAAAGTTGGCTTGCCAACGAGGAATCGTCCGAGTCACTGCCTGAATGCAGGTCTGGCAACGATGAGTCGTCCGAGTCCGTGTCTGAGCGCTGGCTTGGCAAGGAGGAGTTGTCGGAGGCAGTGCTTGAAAGCAAGCCTGGCAACGAGGAGTCGTCCGAGTCCTTGTTTGACCGCTGACCTGGCAGCATGGAGTCGTCTGAGTCCATGTCGCGGCGGTCGGAGTTGGCTTCGGAGTTGGGTGTATGGGTACATGGGGGCGAAGTAATAGCTGTGGCTGCAATGTCTTCGGCATGGGGGTCCGACCTACAGCGAACACGGCCAAACATGGCCATACCTAATCCCTTCCCATTGCAGGTAGGGCAATGCTCGCCCCGGGTTCGTCCCGAGGGCGAGGCAGGTAGGGCCCTACTCGTACCGTAATCGTGCCGCAGCACCCCTTAGTCGACGAACCACAATGAAAGTTTAACATCACACAGGCGAGGTAGGGAAAGCAAAAATTTGGCCAGGGCCTCCGGCGCACAAGGTCGCATGTGGCAGGAATTTCCGTGCTTTTCGGTCCGACCTACAGCGAACACGTCAAAACACGGCCATACCTGGCCCCTTCCCATTGCAGGTAGGGCAATGCTCGCCCCGGGTTCGTCCCGAGGGCGAGGCAGGTAGGGCCCTACCCGTACCGTAATCGTGCCGCAGCACCCCTTAGTCGACGAACCACAATGAAAGTTTAACATCACATAGGCGAGGTAGGGAAAGCAAAAATTTGGCCAGGGCCTCCGGCGCACAAGGTCGCATGTAGCAGGAATTTCCGTGCTTTTCGGTCCGACCTACAGCGAACACGGCCAAACATGGCCATACCTGACCCCCTTCCCATTGCAGGTAGGGCAATGCTCGCCCCGGGTTCGTCCCGAGAGCAAGGCAGGTAGGGCCCTACCCGTACCGTAATCGTGCCGCAGCACCCCTTAGTCGACGAACCACAATGAAAGTTTAACATCACACAGGCGAGGTAGGGAAAGCAAAAATTTGGCCAGAGCCTCCGGCGCACAAGGTCGCATGTGGCAGGAATTTCCGTGCTTTTCGGTTCGACCTACAGCGAACACGTCAAAACACGGCCATACTTGGCCCCTTCTCATTGCAGGTAGGGCAATGCTCGCCCCGGGTTCGTCCCGAGAGCAAGGCAGGTAGGGCCCTACCCGGTCATGCCGTCGCGTTCAATGTCAGTGAAGGTGGCGCGTGCCGGATGATTGTCGTATTCTTCCGTCAGAATGATTCCATCCCAAAAGAGTTCCTCAACTAAATCTATAAACCCATTCGTGGGATTGGCATCCCATTCGAGGACACGTTGCCTCTTGAAGGCATCGTCCGCACGCGGCGGCGTCGTCAACCCATCGCCCTCACCCGGAGAATTTGCCAAGCGATATGCAACAGTGGCTCTTTTCGCGGGATTGACCCTCCGTCTCTCCTCCGGAATCCCACCTTGCGCCAATCTCTCTGCGCGGGATGTCATCGCCTATTGTGCCTGCAAACCGCTTTTGCCCACGTACGTAACCTGCTGTACCATCATAAGTATGGCGTAAACATGGCCCTACCTAAGCAGTTTCATGGTGAAACACGGCCTTGTTAGCCTTGTTTTACTGCCAACATTGGGTAAGACGTACATAAAACGGACCATGTTTGATCTGTGTTTAAAAACACGTGGCAAACTTGGCCATTTTTGGGCAATGTTGGCAGTAAAACAAGGCAAACCACGTTGTGTTGCGCCGCGGAAGATGTTTACCTTGTACCTGAGTATAATTGCCCTGGTATGGCCCGGTTCGAACAGCATTCACGCGAACACAAGGTAGACATCTTCCGCGGCGCACATAGCCCAAATCAATGCCCCAAATGCAAAACCCAATGGGGAAACGACCCAAACATGGTCATGTCTAGACCATACCTTAGGGTGCAGGCGGGCGTGCCAAAAAAATCGGTCATTTTGGTGAAAAAACAAAGTTGAGCTCAAAAGAAGGGGGCTTGGGCGCAGACTACAATGGTGAAAACGGTTTGTTGAAAGGTTGTAAAGGCCTTTGGAAAAAGGCCTTTATTATGTGGAACTTCAACTTGCGAGAACAAAAAACAAAACTAGAAGACGACGGAAACTTGCGTTGCCCTGGGGCATGGTCATGCGCGCGGCGCGATTCGAATCCGACTGATCGACGAATCCAACGCCTGGCGATCGAAAGTGCCAAAGTAATTTCAAATTGGGGCGTCCGATGCGAATACGAAATGCGTTGACCTCGAGTGACCGCGAATCCCGCTTCCCTTCCCCTTCTCATCGATCCACGGAAACGCAGGCGGCGTACTGCGTGGAACGGATACGAGGGAGGGAGGTGGTGCTTTACCTTGCAGGAAGTAGTCAAAACGGTTTATTAAAGCGAGCGATACCGTTTTAAGGCTAAAATTTACTGCTGCCTGCGAAGCACCACCTCCCTCCCTAGAAACGTAAGTGATTTGAAAAATGCCGAGCGGCATGTTATCCTACGACCAATTTAAATCTGCCCGCGCGAAAATGGGCAAGCTCGCGGACAAGGAAAAGTACCGGCAATACAAGCGCAAGTATGCGCTTTTAAATGCGTCCGACTCCGAGAGCGGTGGCTCCGAGGACACGGACGAGGACGAGGAGGAGGAGGAGGAGGAGGAGGAGGATCCGGGGGCCGAAAGCAAGAAGGGGAGTGGGCTTGACCGCTTCGCCCTTGCGATGGCCAAGGTGAAGTCCACAGGGAATTCAGTTAAAAATCTTCAGAAAGCGCAAAAAAATGAGGGGAAGGAGGCGGCGAAACACAGGAGAGACGTCTTCCGTGAGTAACCCAGCCGAAATCCTGCTTGAAAAACACTTGCTAGGGTGTTAGAACATTGCACGAACACAGCCCTGTTCGCCCACCTTCCAGTTGTAGGTAGGGGGTGTACACTGCGTAAATAGGGCAATGTCTGGGTAGTGTCCTGCTTGTGTTTTATGTTGTCCTGTCGCAGGAAGTTCAGATGCTAACGTGTGGGGTGTTTGTGTTTGATTTCACAGACGATATGGTGGTGAAGGGGCATGTAAATCCCTTCCAGGGTCTGGATAAACAGACCCTGGCTAGGGATAGGTTCCGCCGTCGAATGGCGGAACTAATGCCCCTCACCGCCACGTTGGGCTCAAGTGGGGACAACCAGCATATGAAGTTGTCCACCTTGATGCAAAATTTGAGGCGCCGTCACAAGTGGGGGAGGTGGCGCCTCAAGGCGGGGGAGGTGCATGTCTGGGTATGCAACATACCCGGGCATGCATACACCACCGCCAACGTGGAGGTGTTTTCCCAAAAGAAAGGCCAACCCACAACGGCCGAGATCAAGGCCGGGGTGGAGGCTGCGGGTTTGACCCAGAACGGCGACGTCCCAACGGAAGGTGCGTTCTTTGCTTGAAATAAGTTTTGTGATAAGTTCTTCGTTTCTTATGTGCAAGTAAGGCCCTCGGTTCGCACCGTTTAGTACAGAAGTACTATACAAGTAAGGCCATGTTTACACACTACCTATGCAAACATGGCCATGTTTGAAACTAACTTAGTGTTGGTCGTGGCAGCAGAGGATCGGAAGGCAATCCTGCGGGATCTTATCGACGCCAAGGAGGAGGAGGAGGAGGCCAGGGGCAAGGGGAAGGCCGAGCCCAAGGGCAAGGAGAAGGCCGAGCCCAAGGGCA
>LGRX02030320.1:0-21686 GCA_001247695.2 Cymbomonas tetramitiformis
GGAGAAGGAGAGGCTGCTACAGAACGGTGCCTGGACGAGAGCGACGAGAAGATCTCATGTTTCTCGCGCTTTTTTAGTGCCGAAACCGGGTACGAACAAGTGGAGACTGGTGGTGGACTTCCGATGGCTGAACCAGTGGTGTGTGAAAAATCGCGTGAAGATGGAGACGCTGAAGAAACTAAGGAGACTGGCGAAACCGGGCGACTGGTGCTTCAGCTTCGACCTCCAGGACGGGTTTCATGCGCTATGGATCCACCCGGACTTTCAACGATTCATGCAGTTCGACCTGCAAGGGGACCTGCTTCAATGTTCAGCGATGCCGTTCGGATGGAGCGACGCTCCGAGGGTGTTCTGCAAGTTCGTACGCGTGATGGTGGAAGCTCTACATTCTCCACAGGCAGCGGAAGATCGCAGAGAAATCAAGAGGCTGCGGGACGGTTCCGCAGTACGACAGCGATGGTCAGTCCGTCGCAGGACCGGTGGTGCTGGCGGGGACGCGAACCGTCACAGCGGAATGCGAGTACTACCGTACATGGCCGATTTTCTGGTGCTGGTCGACTCTCAGCGAGAAGGCTTTCTGCGTCGAGAAAAAGTTCAACTGGTGCTTCATCGACTTGGCCTACGGCGGAACGAGAAGAAGGGCCAATGGGAGCCTACACAGGTGGTGGAGCACCTCGGGCTAGAGGTGGACCTGAAGCTGGGACAATTCCGTGTAACAGAACGACGGGTACACAAGATCCACACCAAGGCGAAGGAGATCCTGTGCGACGCAGCGAGAAATCGGAGGTGGATTCCTGCCAGGAGACTGGCTTCCTTCACGGGACTCTGCCAATCCGTGTACTTAGCAGTACCACCGGCGCGGCTCTACCTACGGGAGCTCTACTTCGTGCTGGCAGAGAAACGCAGCTGGGGAGCAAAGGTAAAAATCTCGCGTGCAGCTCGGGGGGACTTAGAATGGTGGTCCAGGCTGCCTGTGATGAGCAGGTGGAACGGGCGCAAGATCTGGAGATCCCCGACGAGAGCGAAGGTGCACACGGACTCTTCGATGACGGATTGGGGAGGAGTGCTGAACTGAAGTTCCCCGCGCGAGGTTTCTGGCCATACGAGATGCGCAACTGGCACATCACACACCTGGAGCTGGAGGCCGTGTACAAGACCGTACAGGCGTTCCTGCAGGAGCTGGAGGGCAAGGTCGTACGGCTCTACTGCGACAACCAAGCGGTGGTGGCAATGCTTTCGCACTTCACCTCCAGAAACCCGGACCTGATGAGGAGAATGAGGAGACTCTGGCTGCTACTGGATCTGCACGACATCGAGTTGTTACATCCGCAGCGAGGCCAACGTGTGGGCCGACAACCTTTCTCGTTGCGAGGATTTGGACGACTGGCGGCTCAACCGAGACTGGTTCGTGTGGGCCAACAAGCAGTGGGGCCCCTACACAGTCGACCGGTTCGCTTCCGAGATCTCCGCGCAGCTTCCTCGGTACTACGCTGCGTGGAAGGACCCGAAGTGCGAAGGTATGGACTCTCTGACGTACGACTGGCGGGGGGAAAACAATTGGGTGAACCCCCCGTGGGCGCTGCTGGACGAGGTGGCGCACAAGCTGCGGGAGGAGGGGGCCGCTGCTACGGTGGTGGCTCCGTACGGGCCGGGACATTCATGGTTCAGGGAGCTGGAGGCCCTGGCCACCGAGGTGGTGATCATGCCGCGGCGCAGGGACCTGTTCACTCCGAGCAGGCTGGGAGGGTCCGAGCTGCTCGGGCCCTCAAAGTGGGACGCTGTGATGTTCTTCATCGAGGCGCGCCCGTGAGTTACTACGCTGCTGAAGTACGAAGGAGCTCTGCTACGAGTACGACAGCGAGCAAGGTGACCGTGGGCTCGAAAATCGAGGTGTTCTGGAAGGACGATGACTGCTTCTACCCGGGTGTGGTGAAGGAGTTCGACGAGGACGGGAAGGCGCACGTGCTGTACGACGACGGCGACAAGGAGACGCTGGACTTGTCCGAGGAGAACTTCAAAATCATCAACAGCGTGTCAGAGCTGACGGACGAGGCAACGGACGCGGACGGCGAGAACATCGAGCGGATCAGCGGAGGCGACTACGAAGAGTACAAGCGCGGTGGTGCTGTACAAAACCTCCTCACGCGCTCACTTTGTGAGCGGTGGAGGGGTGAGTTGGGACCTTTCCGGCTCACGGAACTGGCAGTGACGATGCAGAGAAAAGCACTGCTGGACACGACGATGAGCAACTATCGACCGAAGGCGCGGCGCTTCATTTTATTTTGTGAGCAGCACCAACGGCCGTGGCTGCCAGCATCGGAGGCGACGGTGTTGCTGTACATCGCCTCTCTGTTGAAGGACGGGGGCATCAAGTCGGCCTCCTTGCAGCCGTACTTGTCTGCCATCAACAACTACCACGAGGACCTACGTTTTCCTGGACCAGCGAAGGGGCGTTCTGTGACCCGAGCTGTGAAGGGGATGGCGACCATCCAGGCGGAGCTGGCGGTGCGGGAGGAGAACATCGAGACCCAGCGGACGTGGCTGCCAGCGGCACACGTACGACGTGTGCACGAAGCAGCGCTGAGTTTGACTCCGAGATCGCCTGAGGAGCTGCGGCTACTGCGAGCCTTCGCCTACGTGGTTGTTGCCTTCGTGACCTTCGGCAGACCGGACACGGGGACCTTGTTGTCACGGCAGCACGTTCATTGTGGCGACAGTGAGTTCTCAGTGGTGCTGCTAAAGGAGAAAGGACGGCGGCATCATCTGGTGAAGAGACGCCTGTGCATCCCTTGGAAGGGGGTGGCTCTGTTGAAGGAGCTGATCGAGCACTGGGAGTTCCACCGTGACACGGCTTGGAACAGTTCTGAGAAGACTCAACCTGACGCCTACTGGCTGCTACCCGAGGACCCGAAGAACTTCAAGGCTTCGGTGGCAAATGACTGGATTGGTCTGGCTCTCAGCGAGCTGGACTGCAGACCTCCGGAAGGAGGTCACTTTTCTGCACACAGCACCCGGAAGGGCGCCACGACGTGTGCTCGAGCTGTGGGTGTTGCAATGGAGAAAGTGTGCTTCTTTGGAGGCTGGTCATAGTTCTCTTCGGCGGTGCAGCACTACATCGACCCGACAGCTCTGAGGGACACAGACATGGACTACTACTTTGCTTGGTTAACATGGTCACAGTGACAGAGATCAGATTTCTTTTGTGTGCCTCACAGTTTCATCTTTGGTTTCATGGCAAATGAGGATTCGAGCAAAAGAGAAATGTTCAAATTGGAGTGCAACAGAATTTTTGTGGTTTCAGACTTTCAGAATCCGTGTCTCCTGCTGCAGTAGAGCCGAATGACACATGTAGCTCCGTGACACAAACAGGATGTACAAGTAGCCACGAAGCGACACGCCTGTTCCGCTCTGTTCCTTTTGCTCTTCCCACCGCTCCCGACCCAGAGGACTCTTTCCTTTTGGTGACGTGCACAGACAGTCTGGACATCTCATCAAAACTAGAATTTAGAAAGCATTCAAAAAGCACTTTATGCATTTTAAACACTTTACAAAATCATTTTAATGAAATGTATTGCAGTGCCTGCCTTTGGCAAATGAGGATTCGAGCAAAAGAGAAACCCGAAGAACAGACGCGCCATTTAAAGTGCTATTTAAAGTGACGCGCTATTTAAAGTGATCGCCATGCAAAAACCCGAAGAACAGACGCGCTATTTAAAGTGCTATTTAACCCCTAAGGGGCGGTTTGTACCGTATACGGACGGATTCGATTGTGAGAATGTGCATCCAAGTGGTTCTACATGCCCTTGGCTTGCCGAAATATGCATTCCAAGGCGCGTGCACCTACCTGTGTGTATGTCGCAAATGGCTAATCACTGGGATGGGTAGTCCATATAGGACATATATCTCACATAGCAACATTTTCAATCACGACAATTCTTGAAAACTTGCCTTTTAGAGCTTGAATTTTGTCTTAAAATATACGAAATCAAGGCTTACACCCGACGATCCCGCCCAATTGGGTGGAGTTGTGAAGGCATGTCGCGTGCCCAATGTCCACTAGCGTCCCCTGCATGGTTGTTTGCATGACACATGCTATATATCCCCACAAATAGGAAGCAATCGCCTTCAATTGCGCTTAAGTATGGGAAAGCATTCCTTAAGTATGGAAAACATTTACAATTAAGTGTTTTTTGGGTGTTTTTTTGGTGTTTTGGGGGGGCGTTTTTGCTCATAGTCGGTATATTTGCCGGTATACAGGTGCGCTACCGGGTGGGAATATGTTCATGTGACCAATCCCCAAGTTTTCATGACGATAGTCACCCAACGAAGTCGAAATGTAAGTTGTAATAGGAGATTGGAGAAATTTTACATGTCCCAAAATCATGAAAACTGGGTTGGATATGCCGAAAATCTGAATATATATGGTGCACGGATGCATGTTATGGCGCTCTTAAAGTTACATGGTGGTCATACACAGCATACATGATAACGTGAATGCACATCGATGTCCGCGATACGCGACAATGCCTACAATCCCCAAAACACCGTTTTTTGCAAGAAATTCCATCCGCCCCTTAGGGGTTAAAGTGACGCGCTATTTAAAGTGATCGCCATGCAAAAACCCGAAGAACAGACGCGCCATTTAAAGTGCTATTTAAAGTGACGCGCTATTTAAAGTGATCGCCATGCAAAACCCGAAGAACAGACGCGCATTTAAAGTGCTATTTAAAGTGATCGCCATGCAAAAACCCGAAGAACAGACGCGCTATTACGTTCGAGAAACACTCGGCGCTCCTACCCAGTGCCCAGTGTGCTCGGAGGGCACGCATGGCGCCTCGCGCATGATGAAGACTGCCACCTCCTCACGTGGCTGGACAGCAGGAGGCAAGGGTCAGCCAGCTGTGGTCCCTTTCCCTCATCTCAGCACCAGCAACAGCAGTTCTCGAGCCCTTCTCGTACACTCGGCATCTGGATTAGCGTTCACTCCACAGAAGAGGGTATCCTCCAATCCTATCCACGTGCATCGGGAGTGAATCCCATGACTTATGACGTTTGCACCCCCCAGCACGAGAAGAACACACAGCCGAGGATCGCGCCCTCTACACCTTTCCGCGCCATCCGAGTATTGTCTGCTCACCGATCTGAGAGAAGCGTTGGGGGGGGTGCAGGAAGAAATAGCGCACCGGCCCTTGGGCAAATCGTAAATATAAAACCACTTCCGCCGCCCAGACATGATCACCTACCTCACTCCCCGTCATAACCCTTTCAAATGTGCCTATTTGCACTGAACATACAGGGCAGAAAGAGTCCGAACTTGACAGCCTGTTCAGGTCAGCAGTCGCCTGGCAGATCTGATGCATGCGAGACCTCTGACTCCGCTTCCAGCAAGGGCTAGTCACCTCACGTGTTGCTTCTGCCTCACCTCATGCATAGGGAAGTCAAATCACTCATTCTGCCACTGCAGCTGTGACTCGCCAACGGCGAGGAACCGCCTCGCCCAGGCAACTCTGCCATGCCTCGTTTACTGCTGCTGCTGCTGCTGCTGCAGTGACTCACCGAAAGCACGGAACTGCAGCCTCACACGTTGCTGCGATCATCTTTTACCTCAAGCGTGGAGTTGCGACCTCATATGCTGCCGTGATCATCCCTTACCTCAAGCACAAAACTGCCACCGCAAATGCTGCTGCGACCTTGACACCTCAACGAAGGAGCTACAAGGCAGGCTGCTGCTGGTGTGACTCGACTCAAGTGCTGCTGCTGTCAAGAATGAGCTCAAGCACGGAGCTACTCCCACACAAACTGTTGCTTTCAAGATTTACCTCAAGCACGGCTACCACATCACCTGTCAGCAGGAGACTTGGCGCGGTGTCAGGCGAGGTGTGCAAGGTGAAAAGTACACGATGGTACAGTCAGTTGGCAGGGTGACAGCTCGGACCAGAGGCAGCTTCCAAAAGCATCTCAGCCAGCTTTGTTGCCGGCAAAGAAGCAGCAGATTTGCGGCAGGCCCACTTTGCTGCCGGCACAGCAACAGCGATTTGGCGGGATTAACTTCGCTGCCAGCATACTAGCAGCGAAATGGCAGGAGGCCGACTTAGCGACCGGGACAACAGGAGCAGCATGGCAGCTTGCCGTGAAGAGGCTGGTGGATAAGGCAGCAGCCTGAAGGTACGGCTTCCACGAATCACTAATATCTGAGGGTAAAAGCGCGAAAATGATTAAGAGAGTGCGAGTGTTTCGTGTTCAGAAGAGAGCAGGGTTGGCGGGTGCAGGATACCTGCTTCCCATCCCCGCTAAAGCTAGCCTGATGGATGGGCATGTCCTCCGTGTGCACCCCTTGTACTTTGTCATTGCGCCGACCGTCGATCTGTGCTAGTAAGACAGCCCGTGCTGAAGGTTAGTCCAGAAGCACTGAAACTAACCGGCCCAACAGCTGTCGGAGCAAAGGTCTATATCCACGAAGTTTCAAGGTAGCAGGGAACCAGTGGGTGCATCTCTTAACACTTCGAGACGAGTGTGGCGCCGCCACTTACACTGAGGTGGTGAACTGAAAAAGGGGCACACAGGAGAGGTAGAAACATGGCAGGATGCCTTTTCCCGCAGGTGCGCTGTGCCTTCGGAGAAGCTATCAAGTAATTGCCCAGCAGAAGCGGAGTCGAAAGTCGTCAAAACGAAAGCAGCGAATCCTAAGTGTACCAAAACCATTGTAGGTGATAAACGTCTGAAAATAAGGCTAGAGTCTGGAGACAACCTCCGATATCGCCGTGCATGGAGCAGATACATGGATAGAGAGAGCGTGGATTCCGAGTTTATTGTGCGAGCGAAGGGTTTACATTGAAGAGACGCAAGGTGCGGTCAAGGCCGGCGGTCAACATCAGCTGGGCATTGGCATGGAACTGCACGGAGCGAACGACTGCCTTCGAAGGTTCAACCTGCATTGCCGGAGATCCTTCACCACAAACGTTAAAACCGTGAAAGTTGGGAGGGAAATGTGCTTGCGGGGCCCGTCGTGCTCGGTGACGAAGTGCCTAAAAACGTGCGAAGAGGTGAACGATCTTGAGGGCCAAGAACGAAGCTCGGCGTACAGACGGCAGAGTGGCTCAAGCCAGAGAAGTCGGCAAAGCCAGCGTCTGTGAGTCTGCGCTCTCAGCGAAATATCTGCACCTCAAGTTTGGGGGGAAGCCTGCGCACTCACAAAGTTCGCATCTTTAAGCCGGCTAGCTTCCAATTCTCCGGGGGGCAAGGGCCCCGTCTTGGACTCTCGTACGAAGTTTCCTGCACTTCTGATTGCTGCGTCCTCATCGATCTCTTCTTCTTCCTCCTCGTCTTCCTCCTCTTCCTCCTGCACGTTCGGATACACCCAGGAAGTGCGCGAGGAGGTGAGCACGTCGCCTGCAACTCGAACGTCAGTGTTGGAGAAGCAGACCTCGCAATCGCTTATACCCTACACGAAACCGAACGTACTAGGTACACTGCAAGAATATCTCGTCAAGTTCCATGTGGCTCGACCCGATGAATTCAGCGGGTTGGGGGCTGGTTGCCTCATTCTCGTCGACCTCTCCAGCTTGTCTCGCCGCACGCTTGCGCGCCCTCCTGGCGGCTGGAAGCTCAGACCTGTCCAGTCCGTAGCCACAACCTTGCAATCAGATGCCGCGAGTTGAAGTGGACTCTTGATCACCCACGGTATTTGCGCGAAAACTGTACAGACTATATGTGTACGTGGAAATAAGGGGCTCACCATTTCGCCTGAGGATGCAGCCGAGTGTGCTCCCGCCGAAGCCGTTCGACGTATTCGTTACCTGCGGGCACGTGAGACCTTAGAGGCTGGTTCAACTTTGAGCATATCTGGGGCAGCTTGTGCGGAGGCTCTCCGGTGCGAATGTGTTCTCGAAACTCGTGAGGGGTTTGCAAAAGGGAACGCGGAATAGTGCGCGCACAGCCAAACTTCGATCCTCTAAAGATTTCATTGCCAGGCCATAATTTAACGTAACGATTCGAAGGCGCAGGATTGAAGGGCAATACAAACGTAACAGCCGTTTCACGGAAAGGCTGTAGGCGTCTACCAGTGAGCGTTGTTTCGGATTCCTCCTTCCGTAGTTTGCGTCGCTGACTCTTGCCTCTGAGGAGGACAGCGGAAGTGGGTCAGTAGAACGACGGAAGGTGCGGAGCTGCTCAGCTTTAGGAAGCACAGCTTGGCGTAGGTTCAGGACTTTTTCGCGCATGTCATGCGGAGGATGTTCTGACTCACAGATGAATGACACGACGATAATTCTTTTCGCCCCCAGGACATGTCACCTCGAAGGCTGATGGAGCTTACCGCGCAACGTCCACCTGAAGTTCCAGATCTTGTGGGTCCTCCCATGCGACTTTCGCAACTTCTTGTTGCTCCCTCACCCCCCCTTTGGCAGCGCTTGCAGCGTCCTGACCGGGTGTTGGTTCCTTCGAAATTGCACCCCGTACAAGATCCTGCGACACACCATATGCAGTGGGCGATACGTTGACCCATCCGGGACGCAGTGTTGAGCGGCAAAATACCAGCGGTGATCGCTGCGAATTGGGGTGAAGTTAGGATTACTGTTCAACTCCCCGAAGTGCTGGGGGAAACTAAAATTGGCTGCGTTATCGAGAAGGTAACACGTCGAATTAAGTACAAATACACGCGCTAAATTATACGCAAGTCATGCGGGCGTTGCTATGGAATTATGAAGGGCCCTCACTGCAACTGAAGGTGCTTCACCCCTTTCCTTCCCGAACTCCTCGAGAGCTTTGTCGCCCTCACCGAACAAGAAATCCTGCGAGGTACATGCACGTAAGCAACGCACATACCTCGTGACATGCATTTTTAAAGTGCTGTTATTCGGAAAATCATGCGAAGATGTGCTCAGGACACAGAACCCAACACTGGAGAAATGATCCAAGAACGCAGTAGAGAAATAAAGAGAGCACGAGTGGTGGAATAAAACTTCCAAGCCGTTGGCAAAGCGTACACGAATATAAATATACGAAAGATATTGACCTCTAAATCTACTGCGGCCTCATTCTCTTCGGCAGTTGGTTTTGTCTTCTGCCTTTTGTTTTTCTGCTTGGATTTACTGGTTTCCGCCATATCTGCACACCGGGGGTGTCGCAACACCGTTCTACGATTCTCTACTATTAACTTTGCCAATTATTATAAGTCACTGCTGATATTACAAGGAAATCTATGAATATGATGTATCGCCACACAAAGAATGGCTAAGGTTTCCGAAAGTTCGCATTTGCCTGAGTTGCGCCTCCCGAATAAGTGGAATTTCTCACTCAGACGATTCTCATTCACACATTCAGGCGAGGGACAGGCGAGGGAGGGATTTACTGAGCTCGGATTTACTTGTGTCACTGTTTCATGTTGTACTAGGCGGATCGATCTCAAAAAGAGATCTCCACTAGGCCATCTGACCGTAGGATCATGTGCGCGACAGTGCTTCGCTTTTTGCATCCCAACTGCCATGCCATAACGCGAGGGTGGCGTCGCGATAAATGTACGCGACTGCAGTGGCACTGTCATCGTTAGCGTCTGGCGATCGTGAGATCGGAAGTTCGTCTGTGTCGCCCGTTGGGATTCGCGCTTTGCTGATTAAGTAAGTAAGGTAAGTAAGGTAAGGTAATTTGGTCCGGTTCCAAATCATAAGGAGCAGAGGTTCCGCCTTGGCCCTCCGGCAAGATAGTGGGATTAGGCACCCGGTACCTGGTACCGGGCACGGGGAAACTGAACTCAGGGAAATTTTTTGGTGCCGCAGGCGCCCCAAAAAATCGGGGGAAAATCGGGGGGAAAAGGGGGAAGTTGAGGGGAGTGGGGAGAAAAAAAGGGGGGAAGGGGAAAAAGGGGGGAAGGGGCGGAAGGGGAAGGGGGAAGGAGAAAAAAAGGGGGGAAGGGGAAAGGGGGGAGGGGGAAAAGGGGGGAGGGGAAAAAAAGGGGGGTGAGGGGAAAGGGGGGAAATGGGGGGAGGGAAAAGGGGGGAGGGGAAAGGGGGAAGGAAAGTGGGGGATGGGGGAAGGGGGGAGGGGGAAGGGGGGAGGGGGAAGGGGGAGTCTGTAAGTGAGCTGAAATCTATAGGCTATATATGACGAATTCCAAGTTATATTTGAGTCGTAGTCTTGCCATAGTTTAGCCTTTATTTGGAACCGATATCAAGCTCGTATATGACCTATAATGCAAAGCCTTTATACCCGAGCCGAAATTCGGTGGTCTATATGAAGGAATTATAATGCAACCGCTATATGAGGCCGAAATTCACCTATATGAAGCTAGTTATATACCGAGATTCAGCCTCTATATGTCGAACTAGGTTACTACATGCGCCATAATTTAGTTTTCATCAAGGCCGGCAATCGATGGGAATCGACGATCGTATATTAAGAATTCAGGCTCTCTCGAGGCCCCCAAGAGAAAAACCTTTTGTATAATAATTCAGTATATGATATATGTCGCCGCGTGCAACTTCGAGAAGCATTATGAAAATTTCGGAGACGAGGAGCGGGAGGCCTGAAGATTTCGTGCAGCTCACTGTACGCTGCCATGTCAAACTGGTGTGGAAGGCGATATGGTGCACGTCACATGGTAAATGCTCCGAATATACCTTAAGGGCCAATAAAGAATTTCAGCGGGGTTCCGTTTTGTCGAAGCGTCTTATGGATTCAGATCAGACCAGGTTTTTTTCAGATGGTTTCAGATGTCGTTTCAGATGGTTTCAGATGTTTCAGATGACGAGCCTTAATTATCAGACAAAATCAGACGACGCGTCTTAACTATCAGACAAAATCAGACGACGGGGAGAATGATTAGGGTTTATCAATTGGCCCTTCCCCACATTTTCGAAAATCTTTTTAAAAATTTGGGCGACTATTTTGGCCGAAAAAAATATCAAAATTTTGAAAAATTTGGGTGCTCGCGTGGGAAAATATAGACGTTTGGCGAAAAATTGCCACATCGATATGTAGAGTCCGAAATTTTGAAAAACTTTTGAAAAATTTAGGCAGCGATATCCAGCCGCGATTGAACACCCGCGATTTACGACGTACGCTTGATGAGGTCGGAGTTTCTGTGACACTGTACAGTACTTTTTTGAAATTGTTGCGGCGCGGCGTTGTTGTGGACACGTGATGATGAGTCTGGTTGAGAATTATTCCTCTGAAGAGGATGGCGACCATGAGGGAAATGATATTGAGGAGGTCGACACGAGTCCGGCGCTGCGCTCAATCCACTTGACGGGTGACACGGAGGGTGTCACTGGTCACCAAGCCTTGCGACGCCTTGACGTGGAGAGTGAACACCAGCCAAACCGGCTTGAGTTAGCCTATGCGAGAACTCGATCTCAGCCTCTGACGAACGCTTTTGACAAATTCAAGAGAAAACGGGGAACAGCAGACCCCCAGGGTACCAGCCCAGCTTTGGCAGCCCACGAGCGAGATAGAGTTATTCAGCAGAAACCACCTAGTGGCATAAAACGTGCTGGAGTTGGAGTCCGTAGTACTAAGGAGCCGAAGGTTAAACCCTCCCAGCGAGTTGACGAATTTCCGAAGCATTCTTTGCGCGTCGCAGGCGGACAGTTGTTTTGTTCATGTTGCAAGGAGACTTTGTCTCTTTTGAAGACGTCAATCAAAACTCACGTTTCCAGCGCGAAGCATTCAGCTTCCCTCGTTGTGTATACCAAGCGTGGCCAAGACGACGATCATGTCAGAGATATTTTGACAACCTATTTCCAAGAGCACAGCGAAGAAACCACAGCCACTTTGAGCGATACTCGATTATCACCCTTGATCGTATCATATCGTATCGATGCATTTTATTTAATTAGCAAGGATATTAGTATCGTGTCGAATAGCCTGGTGGCAGCTTTGAACACATTGTAGAGATATTGACTGCATCGTACTGTTTCAATTTATTGTTAACTGTGCATAGGCTGATTTTCAGCTTGTGCATCGCCTGAATCGTCAAATGTCACAAATATCGAAAATTTGATAAAAATTTGGGCGGTTCCGCGAAAATGCGAGAAAAATATAGGCAAGATCCCGGAAAATGGGCAAAAAAAATTTAGGTGCCTTCTAGGAAAAATGTGGGGAAAGGCCAATTTATCAATCAGGACATCGCATGTAACCATAATACGGTCTGTAACTATTTCTCATTGACTCGTTTGTTTTTTTAATTTCGGATATTCGGAAGGCTTGAAACCCTAAAACCCTAAACATAGGAACCCTAAAACCCTACATCATGAAACCCTAAAACCAAAATGTATCAAACCCTAAAACCCTAAGCCGTGAAACCCTTAAACCCTAAATGTTATGCAAACCATAAAACCCTAATATGTATTAAACCATAACCGATGAAGGCCCCTTTTTCCATTTCATTTTATAATATCTTTATTATTATGTAATATATGTTTTCATAATGAGTTTTTGAGATTTTGACTAAAAAAAACCCTAAATAAATTATCGATGGATGTGTAAAGCCTAATGGTATCATTTGGTGCCACGTGCTAATGCGTACATTGCCCAAAACGCCTTCGGGGAGTCTTAATTTTGCCCAAAACACCCCCCGCACAAGCCCGTATGAATATCGGGGACCATTTTTCAGATGTTTCAGACATTTCAGACGTTTCAGACCAGATCAGACGTTTCAGATCTGAATTCAGATCTGAAATCATCTGATTGCCAACCTTGGTTTTCATATGACATGAAATTCAGCCTCTATATGAGCTACAATTTAGCCGCTATATGAGGTGAAATCTAGCCTCTATATGAGCTGAGATCCAGCCTCTATATGAGCTGAGATCCAACCTCTATATGATGCTATGAGCACAGATTCAGCCTCGACTATATGAGCTTTAATTCAGCCTCTATATGAGCTGAAATGCAGCCTGTACATTAGTTGAGATTTAGCCTCTATATGAGCTGAGATTCAGCCTCTATATGAGTCGAAATCCAGCCTCTTTTTGAGTTGAAATCCAACCCAACTCAACACTACTGAGCTGATATTCTGTGCTAGGACAACATACTGTGTCATGCGCGGATGACTCAGCGGTGTCATACATGCTAGCAGTGCCATACGCGCCTTACGATATTAGCGCCCGAGACCCCTGTTGAGGAAGAGACCCCCTTAGTGGGAGTACACAGTACTAGTGTACGGTGTAATAAGGTGTCATAGTGAAGCACTGACACCTCATACTGCATGATACTGTAGTAGAAGCATCTGATAGGTTAATGAGACTTGGCCATGCTGACTAGGATTAACTCAGGGAGTTGAGTGAATAAGTAATGGCCAAGGCCAAAGAAACAATTGAGTTCCCAAGAGTAAAGACAAGCCAATATGGCAAAAGATATAACCTAATTCTTATATGCAAGTATATGCATTAAGTCTGGACATAGATCCTAAGAACCAGCATAGTTTGGTTAGCATCAAATGAGATATAGAGCATAATACAGTAATCACTCACCGTTAAGAAAACAGGGATTTTGGGCCAGCCAGCCGTACTCATGGAGTTGGGTACCCCCGCCTGGCTGTCATAAGAGAACTCGAAGAATAGTAAGCCAATTTCTTCAATCACCTACTATTTTCTTAAATTACATTGATAAACGCTTAGAACGGCCATAATTTCAGGAAAATCACCGCGGCGCCAAAGACAAAGGTTGCTTATTTCGGGAATTTTCTTAGCCGAAAAAGCCGCCCACTGTA
The DNA here is from genome assembly GCA_001247695.2 of Cymbomonas tetramitiformis. Taxonomy (NCBI): domain Eukaryota; kingdom Viridiplantae; phylum Chlorophyta; class Pyramimonadophyceae; order Pyramimonadales; family Pyramimonadaceae; genus Cymbomonas; species Cymbomonas tetramitiformis. The sequence continues at coordinate 13,706 of LGRX02030320.1, forward strand.
CTCATCGAGTTGGGTACCCCCAAACGCTGGCTAGTTTCTTAACGTCGGGTTTTCTTAACGGTGAGTGATTACTGTATAGAACCTTGCACTATATCTTATCCACAAGTAGTTTCACAGTGACTGTTAAGTAGAGGGTTTGGTACTGCCTCCTACAAAATGGTATCAGTGTGCTACGCACCACCACCACCACCACCGCTTCCACAAAATTTTTCTGCTTTGAGATTGTGACTTTTCCGCCAGATTTACGTGTGCCTCAGTTTTTCGGATGGAATTTGGGCTCTCGAGTTACTGGCGCGTTACATAACTTTGAGTCAGCACTGGCCAGTAACGTCGTTTGCGACTTCCTTCAGCGAGATGGCTTGTGGCGCTGTCGAGGATTCTTCTTCGAATTACTTGTAGAGACGTATTCTTTCTTCGCGAGTTACTTCATGATGGTTTCTTCGTGCGACTGCGCGTGCTTTGCGGTCTTGGCTGTTGTGAGTGCCTAGTGCGCACGCAGTTCTTCACTCGAATGTTCGCTGTGGCGTTTGTTCCTCAGCAACAAAGATTCTTAGAATTGTCAGATGCAGCGTGTACCTTCTTCGCGCTGTGATCTGTGATGGTAAATTTCGGCTCGCCATGGAAGAGGTCCTACTGTGGCACAGTGTGCCACAAATAAAGTAGCCCAGAGCTATCTTTCGTCTGGCGTTCGCTCTGCGCCTGGGACTCGCAAATTACCTTTACAAATTATGGCAATTTTTGCGGGTGCTGCTTAAATTCGGGTTTGAGGATGGTCGAAATTCTGCTTCTGGCTGCTGGCCCTTGTGTTCGCACTCTGGCGCGCTGGACGACTCGGCGCTTTTCTTACTCGCTAGCAGTTTTGCGCCGTTAATTCCTCTCGGAAATTGTGCCGATTGGTCAGCGTTTTCCGCGGGATCTTCGTCTGCTCTCTACTCTGCGATTGGAATGTGTGCGCAACGTTCTTCTTTGGCTCGGAATTGGCGTGATGCAGCTTCGAATTAGCGCTATTCCGCTGGCGTGCGTGTTCTTCGTCGAGTGTCTTTGCGACTGAGTGGGATTACGCGAATTTATGCTGTGGAATTTGAAAATGTTCTCTGAATGGGCAGATGCGACTTGCTTTCTTTGCCCTTGAGCTCTGCAGCGCTCTAGCGTTCTTAACAGTGGCTGACCTGAGTGGTATCGCGCGGCAGCGTTACTTTGACTTCCGTGGGCCGATCGTTGACCAATTTTGCTCAATTTGTTTTCGTCTTGAGTCTTCAAGTTCGCTGGAAGGCTTTTGCTGAAATTTGGTGGCGGCAGTTGGTTATCTGCTGTTGGACCTGGCTTCTGCGTCTTCTCTCTCATACTTTTATCACTTGCGGCGGAAGCTAGCGAATCTTCCTCGGTTGATTTGTGTGTTTCTCCACCTACGTTTGGCGCTCCTGGGTTGGCGGGATTGCACTTGCGGCTTGAGCTTGAGGCTCTTCGCTTCGCCACACGCAGACAAGGGACGCCGCCCTTGTGCTCGTGTCCCTACAGGGTGAGCACGAGAGGTGCTCGCCCGCGCCCTTCCCCACGGCGCCACGAGAAAGCGTCCAGGCGTGGACCGCTTTTCTTTTGGGGGGGAAGAGAGCGCGCCGCGGGTGGCACACGATGACCACCGCGAGCGCGCCGAGCGCACCGCCACGAGGCAGCCGGGTAGATGGCCGCTGTCTCGGGTCGCGTGACGCGCAGCTGCCCCACCAGGCACGCCATACTCATGGTGCCTAGGGGTGGCGCGCAGCAGGTGCACGGCGACCGGGCGCCATCGAGGCTCTTCGGAGAGGAGATGAGCGGGCCTGGGAGCGTCACACCGCACACGCGTGCCCCGGCGACGAGCGCGGAGCGCAGCACCCACGTGAGGGTCGCTGCTGAGGCCTGTGTGGCCGACGCTCCGGGCGAGATGGCGCCCAGCGATGGGACGCCTCGCCACACGCAGACAAGGGACGCCGCCCTTGTGCTCGTGTCGCTACAGGGTGAGCACGAGAGGTGCTCGCCCGCGCCCTTCCCCACGGCGCCATGAGAAAGCGTCCAGGCGTGGACCGCTTTTCTTTTGGGGGGGAAGAGAGCGCGCCGCGGGTGGCACACGATGACCACCGCGAGCGCGCCGAGCGTACCGCCACGAGGCAGCCGGATAGATGGCCGCTGTCTCGGGCCGCGTGACGCGCAGCTGCCCCACCAGGCACGCCATACTCATGGTGCCTAGGGGTGGCGCGCAGCGTGTGCACGGCGACCGGGCGCCATCGAGGCTCTTCGGAGAGGAGATGAGCGGGCCTGGGAGCGTCACACCGCACACGCGTGCCCCGGCGACGAGCGCGGAGCGCAGCACCCACGTGAGGGTCGCTGCTGAGGCCTGTGTGGCCGACGCTCCGGGCGAGATGGCGCCCAGCGATGGGACGCTTCGCCACACGCAGACAAGGGGCGCCGCCCTTGTGCTCGTGTCGCTACAGGGTGAGCACGAGAGGTGCTCGCCCGCGCCCTTCCCCACGGCGCCAGGAGAAAGCGTCCAGGCGTGGACCGCTTTTCTTTTGGGGGGGAAGAGAGCGCGCCGCAGGTGGCACACGATGACCACCGCGAGCGCGCCGAGCGCACCGCCACGAGGCAGCCGGATAGATGGCCGCTGTCTCGGGCCGCGTGACGCGCAGCTGCCCCACCAGGCACGCCATACTCATGGTGCCTAGGGGTGGCGCGCAGCGTGTGCACGGCGACCGGGCGCCATCGAGGCTCTTCGGAGAGGAGATGAGCGGGCCTGGGAGCGTCACACCGCACACGCGTGCCCCGGCGACGAGCGCGGAGCGCAGCACCCACGTGAGGGTCGCTGCTGAGGCCTGTGTGGCCGACGCTCCGGGCGAGATGGCGCCCAGCGATGGGACGCCTCGCCACACGCAGACAAGGGGCGCCGCCCTTGTGCTCGTGTCGCTACAGGGTGAGCACGAGAGGTGCTCGCCCGCGCCCTTCCCACGGCGCCAGGAGAAAGCGTCCAGGCGTGGACCGCTTTTCTTTTGGGGGGGAAGAGAGCGCGCCGCGGGTGGCACACGATGACCACCGCGAGCGCGCCGAGCGCACCGCCACGAGGCAGCCGGATAGATGGCCGCTGTCTCGGGCCGCGTGACGCGCAGCTGCCCCACCAGGCACGCCATACTCATGGTGCCTAGGGGTGGCGCGCAGCGTGTGCACGGCGACCGGGCGCCATCGAGGCTCTTCGGAGAGGAGATGAGCGGGCCTGGGAGCGTCACACCGCACGCGTGCCCCGGCGACGAGCGCGGAGCGCAGCACCCACGTGAGGGTCGCTGCTGAGGCCTGTGTGGCCGACGCTCCGGGCGAGATGGCGCCCAACGATGGGACGCTTCGCCACACGCAGACAAGGGGCGCCGCCCTTGTGCTCGTGTCGCTACAGGGTGAGCACGAGAGGTGCTCGCCCGCGCCCTTCCCCACGGCGCCAGGAGAAAGCGTCCAGGCGTGGACCGCTTATTCTTTTGGGGGGGAAGAGAGCGCGCCGCAGGTGGCACACGATGACCACCGCGAGCGCGCCGAGCGCACCGCCACGAGGCAGCCGGATAGATGGCCGCTGTCTTGGGCCGCGTGACGCGCAGCTGCCCCACCAGGCACGCCATACTCATGGTGCCTAGGGGTGGCGCGCAGCATGTGCACGGCGACCGGGCGCCATCGAGGCTCTTCGGAGAGGAGATGAGCGCGCCTGGGAGCGTCACACCACACACGCGTGCCCCGGCGACGAGCGCGGAGCGCAGCACCCACGTGAGGGTCGCTGCTGAGGCCTGTGTGGCCGACGCTCCGGGCGAGATGGCGCCCAGCGATGGGACGCCTCGCCACACGCAGACAAGGGGCGCCGCCCTTGTGCTCGTGTCGCTACGGGGTGAGCACGAGAGGTGCTCGCCCGCGCCCTTCCCACGGCGCCATGAGAAAGCGTCGGGCGTGGACCGCTTTTCTTTTTGGGGAAGGCGCGCCGCGGGTGGCACACGATGACCACCGCGAGCGCGCCGAGCGTACCGCCACGAGGCAGCCGGATAGATGGCCGTATCTCCGGGCCGCGTGACGCGTTGCCCCACGGGCACGCCATACTCATGGTGCCTAGGGGTGGCGCGCAGCGTGTGCACGGCGACCGGGCGCCATCGAGGCTCTTCGGAGAGGAGATGAGCGGGCCTGGGAGCGTCACACCGCACACGCGTGCCCCGGCGACGAGCGCGGAGCGCGGCACCCACGTGAGGGTCGCTGCTGAGGCCTGTGTGGCCGACGCTCCGGGCGAGATGGCGCCCAGCGATGGGACGCCTCGCCACACGCGGACAAGGGGCGCCGCCCTTGTGCTCGTGTCGCTACAGGGTGAGCACGAGAGGTGCTCGCCCGCGCCCTTCCCCACGGCGCCATGAGAAAGCGTCCAGGTGTGGACCGCTTTTCTTTTGGGGGGGAAGAGAGCGCGCCGCGCGCACTGCCACGCTAGCCATTTCTTTCATGGTGAGGACGTGGCCCAGCCGCTGGCGAGGGGCGCTCTTGGACGCACGCGAATTGAGGACCTGGTGAACCTATGGCATACGGTTGAAGCGGACGACGCGTAGTAGACGGAGAACTGAGTTTGTGCGCCTGCACGACGGGCATATGTGACCTCTTGACCGAGGTCCCCTACTTGCAAAGATTTTTGTTCCGTATTATCGACAGCCTTGGTAGCCGATGCGAGTGTTATGACCATCATGATGGCGGGAAATTGAAGACTGAAAGCTGCCTTGATATGAGTAGTGTGCCGCTCTGAGGAGCGCCAGCGATGTGACCTTAGTGGAGCCCTCAAGCTAATCAGATAAGCAAACGCGATGAGCAAAGTAGTAACGTATATGTTCGCGAGGACGCTTCCCACGTGAAGGGGGGGGGAGTTGTGCTAGGACAACATACTGTGTCATGCGCGGATGACTCAGCGGTGTCATACATGCTAGCAGTGCCATACGCGCCCTACGATATTAGCGCCCGAGACCCCTGTTGAGGAAGAGACCCCCCTTAGTGGGAGTACACAGTACTAGTGTACGGTGTAATAAGGTGTCATAGTGAAGCACTGACACCTCATACTGCATGATACTGTAGTAGAAGCATCTGATAGGTTGATGAGACTTGGCCATGCTGACTAGGATTAACTCAGGGAGTTGAGTGAATAAGTAATGGCCAAGGCCAAAGAAACAGTTGAGTTCCCAAGAGTAAAGACAAGCCAATATGGCAAAAGATATAACCTAATTCTTATATGCAAGTATATGCATTAAGTCTGGACATAGATCCTAAGAGTGACATAGCTCACTATGACCTTATAAGGCATAATATAGAACCTTGCTTTATATGAGTCCCATCACAAGTAGTTACAGTGTCTGTTATGTGAGGAGGGTTACAGCTGCCTCCCACAGCGCGCATGCTGCGATCAACTTCTGCAAAATATGTGACCATCGCGCAGTATGCGACCATCGCGCATGCTGCCATCTGCAATTTAGTGATCATCGCGCATCAACATATATGAGGCCGTACAAAAAGCAATTCTGCGCAATCATGAAAATTGCGATACTGCGCTGATGATTTTCCGCGCGGAAACGATTTTGCCGATGATTTATCGCATCTGCGAACATGCATATATCCGCGAACCATTGATCGTGTACATTTCATTGCTGCGCCGATATATGTCATATGCACACCTTATCGCGTATATGTGCGATCAGCTGTTTCTGCGAGTACGCTGCGGAAAATCTTCTCGCGCAATTTCTGTGCTGTCGATATGCGAACGTATATTATTCGAGCTGCAGATATTCAATTTATGCGAACGCTGTCGTATGTACGCCCTCCTGCAAACCTGCGAACAATATTAAATATGCTATGTCTATCACTGCACCCACTTGGGTTCTCGAGTATCGTGCCTTGACGACTTTCAGAATACCACTGATACGGCTGTAGATACAAGCGCCGTGAATATATTATCAATATACAATGAAACACTGCAAAGTTGGACAGCAATGCAGGTGAACGGATGAGCGGGTTTGTGAGTGCAGTCTCTGTAAGAGGATCTGCTGAAGCACAACGCTTCCTCACTTTTATACCTACGTCACCCATCATCTTAGATGGTACCGCCATTGGGTTGTGAACCCGAGACGTAGGTTGAACGACCAGCATGGTAGTAACGACTAGTTCGTTCATCCTGCACATGCGAGTTCTGCGCATGCTGAAAGCTAAAGATGGTTCTTGGTTTGTTTCCAAGATGTATCTTTACTTTGCCATCTTCGAGTTCAATCATACGAACTCTCGATGACAGGGATGCCTGATGATATGACATAATCATCTGGCGACATGTACAGTCATAGTCGACCGTACTGACGACTGTCATAAATGTATGACGCGACTCGACCTGTACAGTCATGATCGACCATACTGTCGACTGTCATAATAATATATTACATGACCGACTGTCATAATAATATATGACATGACATGACATGGTATGACATGTATGACAGGTATGACACGTATGACATGTATGACACATATGTCATCGGTCATAACCCTGACACCTGACGTCACTCCGCTCCTGAAGCAGTTGAAGACCGCCTACTATGCCCTCACGGATATTCACGAGCGTCAACAACAACGAGAACTCCAATTGAACTTCCTCACCGCGGGCGGCGACATTGTGTTCAAGAGGTTCTGTGACGCCCTGACCCGTGTGCTCACCGCCACCAAGTCATCGAACTCGTTGACGTCATCCTCAGTGTCATCATATTCAGGCGAGTCAGGCACCCATTTCGGACTGGCAGTATCCATGTCATGCTTACTGTCCGTGACACCCGCGTCATCATTGTCATCCGAATCTGGTAGCTTCTCCTTACTCCAGGTCACAGCACCTGTACCCGAATCGTCACTGTTCGTAGGCGTCGCATTCTTAGGCCCAGTGTATGGAATCCCGCGATACTCATACTCGTCAGTCACCCTCGCCTTCTCCCAGAACGCATTACTGAGCGGTAATAAAAATGGCGCTACAGGCTCCTTCGCTCGAGTGGCGTCTTCCAGAAACCAGCCACCGCCCCTCTTACGCTCCCAGCGGCGTAGCGCTCCAGAAGGGTGGACGATAATATGCTGCCAGCTATAATCGAGCCCAGGCTTTCGCTCCCCATAGTACGCAGTCAATGGCTCGGGAGTCCCCTTCCGAGCCCATTTCCATCTCACTTCCCCACTGGGCATAAATACAATATACCAATCGAATGGCTTGACATGACCAGTGTTCCCTGGCACAACTCCTCCCCTCTTTGTTAGCTTGTTAGTACTAACAAAGAGATGATAAATCAGGGTCATTTGTACAGCAGCTAAGATCCAGACACAGATCAGCCATGCGTATGTATGCGTGATATGCTTTTCTGATCGAACAGGTGCTCGAAGAGTTGGCGAAGCAATCCAGAGGGCAGAGGGTATACAGCAGCGGAGACTCCCGCTCCTTGTTGCCCAGGATGAGGCCCCAGTTGAGCAGTTTCCGGATGTGATCCCAGAGTCTGTTGGTGAAGACAAGGAGCATCCATCGTACAGTACCGCAGGTCCACTGGAGGAGGCGACTGTGTCCAGATGCAAGTAGGCTTGCGGTAGCCAGTGCCATACATACAGTAAGAGCAATATAACGGAGTAGGTAAACGGCGAACTACGGGTCGAAATCGCAGCGCAAAGGGAAACCTGCCCATCGGATTCTCCATAAACCAATGCTTGGGTTTGAGGAAATCGAAAATTTGGAGCGTACGGCGTACACAGGCATCAGCCTGTCGCAGTTGTCGCACCCCAGTGGTCTTCGCCTGACTGTATTCTGTGCACGGTGGGCTAGCCCAGATGACGTCAAAGTAACCAGGCGCGTAACGCTTGAAGTCCCAGTCTTGTACCTTCTCAGCGTAGGTAGGTTGCCAGCGAGCGGATCATGATCTACGGTGACCACGGTGCTCTTCGGATAGCA
>LGRX02030321.1:0-10096 GCA_001247695.2 Cymbomonas tetramitiformis
CTTTTCTTTTGGGGGAAGAGAGCGCGCCGCGGGTGGCACACGATGACCACCGCGAGCGCGCCGAGCGCACCGCCACGAGGCAGCCGGATAGATGGCCGCTGTCTTGGGCCGCGTGACGCGCAGCTGCCCCACCAGGCACGCCATACTCGTGGTGCCTAGGGGTGGCGCGCAGCATGTGCACGGCGACCGGGCGCCATCGAGGCTCTTCGGAGAGGAGATGAGCGGGCCTGGGAGCGTCACACCGCACACGCGTGCCCCGGCGACGAGCGCGGAGCGCAGCACCCGCGTGAGGGTCGCTGCTGAGGCCTGTGTGGCCGACGCTCCGGGCAAGATGGCGCCCAGCGATGGGACGCCTCGCCACACGCAGACAAGGGGCGCCGCCCTTGTGCTCGTGTCGCTACAGGGTGAGCACGAGAGGTGCTCGCCCGCGCCCTTCCCCACGGCGCCAGGAGAAAGCGTCCAGGCGTGGACCGCTTTTCTTTTGGGGGAAGAGAGCGCGCCGCGGGTGGCACACGATGACCACCGCGAGCGCGCCGAGCGCACCGCCACGAGGCAGCCGGATAGATGGCCGCTGTCTCAGGCCGCGTGACGCGCAGCTGCCCCACCAGGCGCCATACTCATGGTGCCTAGGGGTGGCGCGCAGCGTGTGCACGGCGACCGGGCGCCATCGAGGCTCTTCGGAGAGGAGATGAGTGGGCCTGGGAGCGTCACACCGCACACGCGTGCCCCGGCGACGAGCGCGGAGCGCAGCACCCACGTGAGGGTCGCTGCTGAGGCCTGTGTGGCCGACGCTCCGGGCGAGATGGCGCCCAGCGATGGGACGCTTCGCCACACGCAGACAAGGGACGCCGCCCTTGTGCTCGTGTCGCTACAGGGTGAGCACGAGAGGTGCTCGCCCGCGCCCTTCCCCACGGCGCCATGAGAAAGCGTCCAGGCGTGGACCGCTTTTCTTTTGGGGGGGAAGAGAGCGCGCCGCGCGCACTGCCACGCTAGCCATTTCTTTCATGGTGAGGACGTGGCCCAGCCGCGGCGAGGGGCGCTCTTGGACGCACGCGAATTGAGGACCTGGTGAACCTATGGCATACGGTTGAAGCGGACGACGCGTAGTAGACGGAGAACTGAGTTTGTGCGCCTGCACGACGAGCATATGTGACCTCTTGACCGAGGTCCCCTACTTGCAAAGATTTTTGTTCCGTATTATCGACAGCCTTGGTAGCCGATGCGAGTGTTATGACCATCATGATGGCGGGAAATTGAAGACCGAAAGCTGCCTTGATATGAGTAGTGTGCCGCTGTGAGGAGCGCCAGCGATGTGACCTTAGTGGAGCCCTCAAGCTAATCAGATGAGCAAACGCGATGAGCAAAGTAGTAACGTATATGTTCGCGAGGACGCTTCCCACGTGAAGGGGGGGGGAGTTGTGCTAGGACAACATACTGTGTCATGCGCGGATGACTCAGCGGTGTCATACATGCTAGCAGTGCCATACGCGCCCTACGATATTAGCGCCCGAGACCCCTGTTGAGGAAGAGACCCCCCTTAGTGGGAGTACACAGTACTAGTGTACGGTGTAATAAGGTGTCATAGTGAAGCACTGACACCTCATACTGCATGATACTGTAGTAGAAGCATCTGATAGGTTAATGAGACTTGGCCATGCTGACTAGGATTAACTCAGGGAGTTGAGTGAATAAGTAATGGCCAAGGCCAAAGAAACAGTTGAGTTCCCAAGAGTAAAGACAAGCCAATATGGCAAAAGATATAACCTAATTCTTATATGCAAGTATATGCATTAAGTCTGGACATAGATCCTAAGAGTGACATAGCTCACTATGACCTTATAAGGCATAATATAGAACCTTGCTTTATATGAGTCCCATCACAAGTAGTTACAGTGTCTGTTATGTGAGGAGGGTTACAGCTGCCTCCCACAGCGCGCATGCTGCGATCAACTTCTGCAAAATATGTGACCATCGCGCAGTATGCGACCATCGCGCATGCTGCCATCTGCAATTTAGTGATCATCGCGCATCAACATATATGAGGCCGTACAAAAAGCAATTCAGCGCAATCATGAAAATTGCGATACTGCGCTGATGATTTTCCGCGCGGAAACGATTTTGCCGATGATTTATCGCATCTGCGAACATGCATATATCCGCGAACCATTGATCGTGTACATTTCATTGCTGCGCCGATATATGTCATATGCACACCTTATCGCGTATATGTGCGATCAGCTGTTTCTGCGAGTACGCTGCGGAAAATCTTCTCGCGCAATTTCTGTGCTGTCGATATGCGAACGTATATTATTCGAGCTGCAGATATTCAATTTATGCGAACGCTGTCGTATGTACGCCCTCCTGCAAACCTGCGAACAATATTAAATATGCTATGTCTATCACTGCACCCACTTGGGTTCTCGAGTATCGTGCCTTGACGACTTTCAGAATACCACTGATACGGCTGTAGATACAAGCGCCGTGAATATATTATCAATATACAATGAAACACTGCAAAGTTGGACAGCAATGCAGGTGAACGGATGAGCGGGTTTGTGAGTGCAGTCTCTGTAAGAGGATCTGCTGAAGCACAACGCTTCCTCACTTTTATACCTACGTCACCCATCATCTTAGATGGTACCGCCATTGGGTTGTGAACCCGAGACGTAGGTTGAACGACCAGCATGGTAGTAACGACTAGTTCGTTCATGCTGCACATGCGAGTTCTGCGCATGCTGAAAGCTAAAGATGGTTCTTGGTTTGTTTCCAAGATGTATCTTTACTTTGCCATCTTCGAGTTCAATCATACGAACTCTCGATGACAGGGATGCCTGATGATATGACATAATCATCTGGCGACATGTACAGTCATCGTCGACCGTACTGACGACTGTCATAAATGTATGACGCGACTCGACCTGTACAGTCATGATCGACCATACTGTCGACTGTCATAATAATATATTACATGACCGACTGTCATAATAATATATGACATGACATGACATGGTATGACATGTATGACAGGTATGACACGTATGACATGTATGACACATATGTCATCGGTCATAACCCTGACACCTGACGTCACTCCGCTCCTGAAGCAGTTGAAGACCGCCTACTATGCCCTCACGGATATTCACGAGCGTCAACAACAACGAGAACTCCAATTGAACTTCCTCACCGCGGGCGGCGACATTGTGTTCAAGAGGTTCTGTGACGCCCTGACCCGTGTGCTCACCGCCACCAAGTCATCGAACTCGTTGACGTCATCCTCAGTGTCATCATATTCAGGCGAGTCAGGCACCCATTTCGGACTGGCAGTATCCATGTCATGCTTACTGTCCGTGACACCCGCGTCATCATTGTCATCCGAATCTGGTAGCTTCTCCTTACTCCAGGTCACAGCACCTGTACCCGAATCGTCACTGTTCGTAGGCGTCGCATTCTTAGGCCCAGTGTATGGAATCCCGCGATACTCATACTCGTCAGTCACCCTCGCCTTCTCCCAGAACGCATTACTGAGCGGTAATAAAAATGGCGCTACAGGCTCCTTCGCTCGAGTGGCGTCTTCCAGAAACCAGCCACCGCCCCTCTTACGCTCCCAGCGGCGTAGCGCTCCAGAAGGGTGGACGATAATATGCTGCCAGCTATAATCGAGCCCAGGCTTTCGCTCCCCATAGTACGCAGTCAATGGCTCGGGAGTCCCCTTCCGAGCCCATTTCCATCTCACTTCCCCACTGGGCATAAATACAATATACCAATCGAATGGCTTGACATGACCAGTGTTCCCTGGCACAACTCCTCCCCTCTTTGTTAGCTTGTTAGTACTAACAAAGAGATGATAAATCAGGGTCATTTGTACAGCAGCTAAGATCCAGACACAGATCAGCCATGCGTATGTATGCGTGATATGCTTTTCTGATCGAACAGGTGCTCGAAGAGTTGGCGAAGCAATCCAGAGGGCAGAGGGTATACAGCAGCGGAGACTCCCGCTCCTTGTTGCCCAGGATGAGGCCCCAGCCAGTTGAGCAGTTTCCGGATGTGATCCCAGAGTCTGTTGGTGAAGACAAGGAGTATCCATCGTACAGTACCGCAGGTCCACCGGAGGAGGCGACTGCGTCCAGATGCAAGTAGGCTTGCGGTAGCCAGTGCCATACATACAGTAAGAGCAATATAACGGAGTAGGTAAACGGCGAACTACGGGTCGAAATCGCAGCGCAAAGGGAAACCTGCCCATCGGATTCTCCATAAACCAATGCTTGGGTTTGAGGAAATCAAAAATTTGGAGCGTACGGCGTACACAGGCATCAGCCTGTCGCAGTTGTCGCACCCCAGTGGTCTTAGCCTGACTGTATTCTGTGCACGGTGGGCTAGCCCAGATGACGTCAAAGTAACCAGGAGCGTAACGCTTGAAGTCCCAGTCTTGTACCTTCTCAGCGTAGGTAGGTTGCCAGCGAGGATCATGATCTACGGTGACCACGGTGCTCTTCGGATAACATGACAGGAAACTTCTCTCCACACTACCTGTACCACTGAAAAATACTAGCAGTCGCAACTCGCGTGACGAGACCACAGAGTCCAGAAGAGCCAGATGCGTCACAAAGGCGTCACAAAGGCGTCAGAGGAGCGACAGTATTGTTCCCAAGGTAGGCAGTTGTCCAGAGAAGTGGGTTCCCCTTCATCAGAGGTGTCCAGGAAGGTTAGAGCTCTGGCGCGTTCCCGCCTTTGCTTCCGTTGCCTTCTGACCTCCTGTAAGGCTTTTTCACGGGCTTGTCCTTCTCGGGAAAGTCGCAGCTGTTCGAACTCGGTGAGCTGCTCGAGTTCACCCCCGTAGTTCAACGACTCACGAGTCTTCCAGGAATCATGAGCATTAGAGTACCCAGTCCAGCGAACCAGAAATTCTTCTACTTCCTTGCCTCCTCGCGTAGGTTTCACTCTTCGAGTAAAAATCTTAGACACATGCATGTGTCTGGGATTGTCCATCCACGAGAACCTTGGCAGGAGTGGGTATTTGCCGACGCAGCGCAAAAGCTTCATCCGCGGTGCGGTATTCCTTGAGGCGATGCTGCGCAAAGACGTCGTGGATACGCCATTTAGGGGGCAACTTGAGCCGATAAGTCACCGGGGCGCCTCTGTCAATTTCGGGTAGCTCTCGCTGCCGGTCACTGAAGAACCTCTCGGTGATGGGTAAGGGCCCGTGCCAGCGAGGTCCCAGCTTCCTGAAGGATTCGCGGTTCATGATATTTTCCGTGAGATGTTTGGCATCTACCCAGACCAAGTCTCCCAACTGAAAGGATTTGGCGGCGTGACGCTGATCAAACTGATGTCGCTGGCGTTGCTGCGCCAGTTCCAGCTTAGTGCAGGCGTCCTCCAGTTGAGCCGCGAATTTACTAGCCATCTCGTGTGCGGTACCTTCTCCACCCTTGCGCTTGGAGTGTTGTCCTGCAGCCGCTTGCAGAAACAGGTCCAGCTGCGACATAGGAGAGTGCCCCAAAACCAACTCAAACGGGGTATAGCCAGTCACATCGCTCCGCGTATCATTTATGGCGAACTCTACGTTAGCACACCACAAGTCCCAGTCCTCCGGATTGCTGCCCACGAAGGACCGCAGCGTGTCCTCTACCACGCGGTTGGTGTGTCCAGCTTGTCCGTCCGAACGAGGATTGTAAGGCGTAGTGGAGGCCACTTTGGTTCCCATAAGTCTCATCAACTCCTTCCACATAGCATCCTGAAAACGAGGGTCCCGGTCGGAGACAATCTTCATAGGAGCACCATGTAGTTTCCAGATGTGGTCGAAGTAGATTCGAGCTATAACCTCAGCGGAGCTGTCCTGGAAGTTCAAGGGGATAATGTGAACCATTTTGCCGAGCTTACAAGTGAAGGTAGCAAAAGCATCGTGATTCCGCGCCGTGACTGGGAGTCCGGTGACAAAGTCCACGCTGACCACTTGCCATAGTCGCGTAGGAATAGTGTGGGGGTTCAGCAATCCATCCGGGTAGGAATTTCTCGGTCGCACCGCTTGACAGATAGCGCAAGATGAAACCTTGCGTCCCACATCTTCCGCCGCCCCTTTCCACCAGAAGCGTCGCAGTACCCGTTCCAGAGTTTTGTCCCTGCCCGCGTGTCCAGCTGAAACAGATGCGTGCGCTTCTTGCAGCACTACCTCGCGAAGCGGTGAATCTTCTCCCAGTACCAACTGATAGCGTCCAGCGCTCACGCTCCACAAAACATCTCCCACCACGCAGAAGTCACGAGTGCGTTGATGTCCTTCCTCAAAGTCTGTAGTGGACCAGGTCGCCCACATTCCGCTTGCAGAGCTTTGAGGAACTGGCCTCCTGATATCTGATGGTGCAGGTCTCGGACGCTGGCTGCCTCTCCAGTACGCACGATAGGAGGAGGTGAACTCGTCCTCCTTTCCCGCTCGACACGCTGTCGAGCCGGCGGGGCGTACACCAATAGCAGAGGCCAAGGAAGATCCAGAAGGGCTCCATCCGGAGCAGCGAACATCTGCACTGGTTCTCCTTGAGCGTCATGTGTGGGTATAATGTACTCCACTCTCATTCCCGCAGATCTGAACAGCTGCCGCCACTGGGGCATGCGAGACTGAAAATGAGGAAGGACAAAGAGGGCTGAAGTATTCTCCGGGTCCAGACGCCATTCTTCCACATATTTCCTCAGTACGGCCTCAATGGTCAAATGGTTGGAGGAGAAGGGAAGATTGCACCAGACGTTCAACCCTCGCCAGTTTTTCTTCAAGCAGTCCGTCCAGTAGCGATTAACCTGACGATTCTTTCCTCCCAAGTCGCAACAGGCGTCCACCTCGAAAGGTCCATATTCTTGACTCAAGAAATCGAACATGTCCGCACGGAACTTCCAGTCCTGTCGGTCGCTGGGCTCCAGGAGTCTGGTTGAAGCCTCGCTGCGCTTCGGCGTCGCGGTGTTGCCAGCAGGGGTCTTCCTGGGAGAAAGAGGCGAGGAAGCTGTCAATTTGCCAGAGCGCGTCTGAACTGCCAGAGTTGCTTCCTCGTACCCTGTTTCTGCCAGCTGCAATGTATGTAGTGCGTCCAGCCAGAGGTGGGGGGAGTCCATCCAGGTGAGAGCCCCACTGTACGCGGGGACTGAGTCAGGATCTTTGTTCTTGGCGCTGTTGGACTTACGCTCCTTCAACTTGTTGGGATCTACCACTCCCAGTGGAGCGCGTCCTTGGCGAGACTCTTTACCAGCTGCAGGTCTGAACTTGCTGACAGTGTCCGCGGCAGAGGGGGGTCGCTGCGGTTTCCCAGTAACCGGGTGCACAAAGCCAGCTTCTACCAGTAGTCCTTCTCTCGCGGAGATTTCCTTGTAGTCGGGTCGCCTGGACAGAGCGTCTGGAACCCAGAGTAGCGCTCCAGGGATGTACTCCATTTCGGGTACCCCTACTTCCACTAGATCCATGTACCATCGGGCTTGGCGTCGGCTGAGAGGTTGTCCAGGTGCCATTAGCCAGACTAGGGGTTTATGGTCACCCTGCAATTGAAACTCGTTCCAGATGAGGTAGTGTCTCCAAGTTTGCGTAGTGCAGTGATGGAGAGCGCAGAGTTCTCTTTCGCCAGCATGGTAGTTCTGCTCGGCTCCATTAAACTGTCTGCTCTCAAAGGCGATAGGTTGCAGTCCCACGTCTTGCATCAGTACACCCCCCAGCGCCACTCCACTGGCGTCAGTTTGTACTACGAAAGGATGCCGTCCTTCGGCCGCCGCTTTCATATCGGGTAGCGCCAGAGTGGGGGAAGAACATAGCGCCTTCTTAATTTCCTCGAAGGCCCAACGCTGCATGGGTCCCCATAGCCAAGCGACATCCCCTTTGGTGAGCTGGGTCAGAGGTTGTGCTACTTCGGAGAAGCCCAGCATGTAACGCCGGCAGTACCCAGCTAACCCCAAGAATTGACGCACATGCGTGGCGTTTTCCAGAGCGGGCCAGTCCCTGATGGCGGCCAGCTTGTCATGTTGAGGTTGACTTCCTTCCCGTGAGATAACGTGCCCCAGAAAGCGCATCTGGGTCTGCAGTAGCTGACACCTAGACTCCTTGAGGTAGATGCCCTGGTTCTCGCAGACTTCCAGAAATTGCTGGAGGTGGGAAAGATGCTCCTCCAGGGTGTTGCTGAAGAGGATGCAGTCGTCCAGGAATATTCTTACAAAAGGAAGATGTCCCAGAGCGCGCTGCATGCGTCGCTGATAGCAGGAAGGACTGTTGGTCAACCCTATGGGCATCACCAACCACTCATACGAGCCATAGGGGGAGGTGAACGCAGTCTTTTCTACATCCTCAGGCGCCATGGCCATCTGCCAGAACCCGTCGACTGCATCGAAGGAGGAGAAGTATTTGGCCCCGTGCATGGAGTCGAACAACTGTTGAATGTCGGGAAGTGGATATTTGTCTTTGACGGTCAGGCTGTTGATTGCTCTGAAGTCGCATACCATCCTGAGTACTTCAGGTTTCCCAGGCTTGGGAACCATCAGCACTGGTGCAGCGAACGGACTTGAAGAAGGCCTGATGTAGCCCTTGCTCAGGAGTTCATCCAGGCGTTCTCGCAGTTGAGTCAGCTCCACCATGGACATCTTATAGGGTCTCTTAGCAGGCGAGATGCCATTCCAGCCCTCTTGCAGTCGCACATGGGCCACTTCATCTTTTTGCAGGGCGTCAAAGTTTGGCAGCGCTTCGCGAATTACTCGAGGCGAAAAGGACTCGGTCAGCTTTTGAAACTTCTTTCTCCATTCTGGGGAGATGGACGGGTCCTCCAAATTCTCACTGGTGGCCACCGCTGATAACATAGAAGTCCCTACCAAAGGTGTCGCATAGGCCACTAAGATGTCGTGTGGTGTCGCGGCGCTGTCCGTTCCCGCGTACCTGCGCCGATAGGCTTTGATCTCCTTGCTCGCTTGGGCTGCTGATAACATCACCATCGGCTCCAGAGCCATTGCGGTTCTCTCGCCTTTTCGCGTGGAGCTACGCCCCGGCGAACATCCCAGTATCCGCACGGATTTGCCATGATGACGAAACTTGACTGATCCCCACCCATCATAGTCCAGCGTGACCGGCGAGAGGTGTCTCAACCACCTTCCTCCAAGTACAATGTCCACCTTGATGCCCAGAGGAAGTACTCGCATCTTGATGACCTCGGAGTACGTTCCTTCTGAAGTCTCCGCTGTCAGCTTGCCGTAAGCGACTTGCGCAGAAGTCTGCACTGACCCATCCGCGAGGGTAACGTTCAGCGGCGTCCCATTAGCGCGAACCGTGAGGTTCAATCTCTTGACGCACTCACCGGAGATGAATTCATCCGAGGCACCAGAATCCACCAGCACGCGCACCCGCTGTCCCTTCAGCAAGGCCCAGAACACCAATAGCAGCGTTCCCTCTTTGTCCCGAACCGCAGTCAGCTGGCTGTCCTGGTTCCACATTACTTGACCATCGCGTCGCAGATGTGCACAGATGGCTGCTCGCACTGGGTGATGCAAAGGTGCGCGCTGATTAGACCGGATAGGTTTTGTACGAGGTGGTGCAGGCTGAGGAAGAGGATCCGGACCAAAGTACCATCCACCTTCCAGGTCGCGATCTGCTTGTTGCTGCCGCTCCTTAGCGCGTCGCCCCTGTCCTTGAGCGCGTCGTCTAGCGCGGCTCTGCGTGCGGCTTTTTAGAGGGTAAGTGTGCCAGGGGGCACGACGCCTTAAGCACTTGGGGAGTATAGAGACTCCATACCGTAGAGTGCTGGCCCGACTCGATATCGATCCGCGATCCGATAGCTCGAGTATGCTCATGAGACATGTGTGAGATAGAAATGCACATAATTTTGAAACCCTTTTTTCTTTTGCATCGGGATCCAAACCTTCCGAATTCTTTGATTTCCTTGTTTCTTTAGATACATCGATCTGGGCGCCGTCGGATTCGTTCTTTCAAAATCAATCATGTACGCACGGTAAGCGCGCTACGTGCATATGCACGCCGATTCGTTTTTGACATAAGCCCGCGTTTGCAGCTGGCATGAGCGCGCCTAGGCCGTTTGTTGTGGGTGTTTGTAGGCGGTAGTACATGGGGGTGTAAGAGGTGGTGTGTATGGGG
>LGRX02030322.1:0-11049 GCA_001247695.2 Cymbomonas tetramitiformis
CGCGGTTAAATCGAAATCGCGCGGAGGGGGTCTCGGGGGTGCGCGCAGGGGTTGGCGGAGGGGTCGTCGATCCGTCCCGTGTGACTTACCAACCCACCGAGCGATTTTATAATATAACTAGCCTCGGAACCAAAGGGGGGGCAGCTGCAGCCCCCCGGGCCCCCCCATGACACGTGGCGTGCGATGGCATGTGACACGTCGTCGTTAGTATCCATATTTAACACATGACATTGGTCTTCCATATTTAACACATTACACCGATCTTCCATATTTAACACATTACCTTGATCTTCCATATCTTACATATTACACCGATCTTCCATTGTATCTAACACATTACATTATTTTTCCATATCTAACACATTACACCGATCTTCCATATTTAACACATCACACCGATCTTCCATATTTAACACATCACACCAATCTTCCATATCTAACACATTATCTTGATCTTCCATATCTTACACATTACACCGATCTGCCATATTTAACACATTACACTGATCTTCCATATTTAACACATCACACCGATCTTCCATATTTAACACATTACATCGTTCTTCCATATTTAACACATTACACTGATCTTCCATATTTACCACATCACACAGATCTTCCATATTTAACACATCACACTGATCTTCCATATTTAACACATCACACCGATCTTCCATATTTAACACATTACACCGATCTTCCATATTTAACACATCATACCGATCTTCCATATTTAACACATCACACTGATCTTCCATATCTAACACATGACACCGATCTTCCATATTTAACACATCACATTGATCTTCCATATTTAACACATCACACCGATCTTCCATATTTAACACATAACACTAATCCTCCATATTTAACACATCACACCGATCTTCCATATTTAACACATAACACTAATCCTCCATATTTAACATATCACATTAGCATTCCATATTTAACACATGACATCGATTCTCCTTGTTTAATATATAACATTGATGTTTCGAAATCGGAAATCGGAAAAAACGATCGAAATCAGAAATCGAAAATGAAAAATCAAAATCTGAAATCGAAAATGAAAAATCGAAATCTGAAATCGAAAATGAAAAATCGAAATCTGAAATCGCAAATGAAAATCGAATCTGAGGTTATATATTAGTGCGTGCCCTCAATTGGCATCCAAAAGCATCGGTGGTCTAGTGGTTATAATGCATGACCCTAGCTCGAACGACCTGGGTTCAAATCCCGGTCGCGTAGAAATCGAAAATTTCGATGCGCGATGCGTCGCGATGCGATGCGATGCGCGATGCGTCGAATTAAATCGAAACCGCGCGGGGGGGTGTCTCGGGGGTGCGCGCAAGGGGTGGCGGAGGGGTCGTCGATCCGTCCCGTGTGACCAACCAACTTACCAACCAACTTACCAACCAACTTACATTTCCTGGTTAGTATATAACTAGCCTCGGAACCAAAGGGGGGGCGGGGGGGTACGCCGCCCCCCCCTCTATGCCACGTGGCGTGCGATGGCGTGTGACACGTCGTTTGTATGCATATTTAACACATCATACTAATCTTCCATGTTTAACACATCACACCGATCTTTCATATTTAACACATAATCATACATTCCAACTCATTCAGCAGCAGCAGCAGCAGCAGCAGCAGCAGCAGCAAAGCTCGAATCCCAACGGGCGACGCAGTGGAAATTGCCATCTGACGATCGCCAGACGCTAACGATGGCATCGCCACCGCAGCCGCGTGTCTGAAGCCGCCACGCCACCCCGACGTCGTGGCATTACGGACCCGATGCGCAGCGTGTACATGCTGAGAATGCGACCATCTGAGCGCGCCATGTCGGATCGATAATGAATCAAGTCGCGGCGATCGTCCGATTCGCTTCATCGGGAATTTTGCATTTGCGTCACTGTGACACCGCGATGACACTTCCATCGCCATGGCATGGCGGATTTTGCTCCAACAAAAATGGCGAGGAGCGACAACCATAATTACGGGCATCGCGGCGCGCCACGTCGGATTGATGATTGCTGGCGTTGTGCGCCCGCGTCCGATGGACAGGTCGTCTCTCATGCGAGATCGCCATTATATTAATCGCGCTGCAGAGACCGTTGGATTTTCGTTTTGTTTACGCGAGATGCAATCGTTGAACGATGACGATGATGCGCGCGTCATCAGTCGCGCGTCATCAGTCGCAAAAAAAGAAATTCAACTGTTATGCATCATCGAGCATGCCGGTATCGGCAATACGAGCATACGCATCGCGCGCATGCATCGATTAATAATTATGCGCGGATGCAGCATCATTAATGTAGTATACATCATGCATGTCGCATGCCGGGCATGCTGTGTCGATGTCGCATGCTGTGTTGATTAATACGAGTATACGCATCGCGCGCATGCATCGATTAATAATTATGCGCGGATGCAGCATCATTAATGTAGTATACATCATGCATGTCGCATGCCGGGCATGCTGTGTCGATGTCGCATGCTGTGTTGATTAATACGAGCATACGCATCGCGCGCATGCATCGATTAATAATTATGCGCGGATGCAGCATCATTAATATAGTATACATGCATGTCGCATGCCGGGTATCGATGTCGCATGCTATGTTGATTAATACGAGCATACGCATCGCGCGCATGCATCGATTAATAATTATGCGCGGATGCAGCATCATTAATGTAGTATACATCATGCATGTCGCATGCCGGGTATCGATGTCGCATGCTGTGTTGATTAATACGAGCATACGCATCGCGCGCATGCATCGATTAATAATTATGCGCGGATGCAGCATCATTGAAATAGTATACATCATGCATGTCGCATGCCGGTATCGATGTGGCATGCTGTGTTGATTAATACGAGCATACGCATCGCGCGCATGCATCGATTAATAATTATGCGCGGATGCAGCATCATTAATGTAGTATACACCATGCATGTCGCATGCCGGTATCGATGTCGCATGCTGTGTTGATTAATACGAGCATACGCATCGCGCGCATGCATCGATTAATAATTATGCACGGATGCAGCATCATTAATGTAGTATACATCATGCATGTCGCATGCCGGGTATCGATGTCGCACGTTGTGTTGATTAATACGAGCATACGCATCGCGCGCATGCATCGATTAATAATTATGCGCCGATGCAGCATCATTAATGTAGTATACATCATGCATGTCGCATGCCGGTATCGATGTCGCATGTTGTGTTGATTAATACGAGCATACGCATCGCGCGCATGCATCGATTAATAATTATGCGCGGATGCAGCATCATTAATGTAGTATACATGCATGTCGCATGCCGGTATCGATGTCGCATGCTGTGTTGATTAATACGAGCATACGCATCGCGCGCATGCATCGATTAATAATTATGCGCGGATGCAGCATCATTAATATAGTATACATCATGCATGTCGCATGCCGGGTATCGATGTCGCATGCTGTGTTGATTAATACGAGCATACGCATCGCGCGCATGCATCGATTAATAATTATGCGCGGATGCAGCATCATTAATATAGTATACATCATGCATGTCGCATGCCGGTATCGATGTCGCATGCTGTGTTGATTAATACGAGCATACGCATCGCGCGCATGCATCGATTAATAATTATGCGCGGATGCAGCATCATTAATGTAGTATACATCATGCATGTCGTATACATATACACATGACACCGATCTTCCATATTTAACACATCACATTGATCTTCCATATTTAACACATCACACCGATCTTCCATATTTAACACATAACACTAATCCTCCATATTTAACATATCACATTAGCATTCCATATTTAACACATGACATCGATTCTCCTTGTTTAATATATAACATTGATGTTTCGAAATCTGAAATCGGAAAAAACGATCGAAATCAGAAATCGAAAATGAAAAATCAAAATCTGAAATCGAAAATGAAAAATTGAAATCTGAAATCGAAAATGAAAATCGAATCTGAGGTTATATATTAGTGGGTGCCCTCGATTGGCATCCAAAAGCATCGGTGGTCTAGTGGTTATAATGCATGACCCTAGCTCGAACGACCTGGGTTCAAATCCCGGTCGTGTAGAAATCGAAAATTCGATGCGCGATGCGTCGCGATGCGATGCGATGCGCGATGCGATGCGATGCGCGATGCGATGCGATGCGATGCGCGATGCGATGCGATGCGATGCGCGACGCGATGCGATTCGAATTAAATCGAAAACCGCGCGGGGGGTGTCTCGGGGGTGCGCGCGGGGGTGGCGGAGGGGTCGTCGATCCGTCCCGTGTGACTTACCAACTTACCAACCGAGCGATTTTATAATATAACTAGCCTCGAAACCAAAGGGGGGGCGGGGGGGCTGCCGCCCTCCGGGCCCCCCCATGACACGTGGCGTGCGATGGCATGTGACACGTCGTCGTTAGTATCCATATTTAACACATTACACCGATCTTCCATATTTAACACATAACACTAATCTTCCATATTTAACACATTACACCAATCTTCCATATCTAACACATTACATCGATCTTCCATATTAAACATATTACACCGATCTTCCATATTTAACGCATTACACTGATCTTCCATATTTAACATCTCACACCGATCTTCCATATTTAACACATCAAACTGATCTTCCATATCTAACACATCACACCGATATTCCATATTTAACACATCAAACCGTTCTTCCATATTTAACACATTACACTGATCTTCCATATCTAACACATGACACCGATCTTCCATATTTAACACATCACATTGATCTTCCATATTTAACACATCACACCGATCTTCCATATTTAACACATCACACCGATATTCCATATTTAACACATCACACTGATCTTCCATATTTAACAAATCACATCGATCTTCCATATTTAACACATCACACTGATCTTCCATATTTAACAAATCACATCGATCTTCCATATTTAACACATCACACTGACCTTCCATATTTAACACATAACAACAATCTGCCATATTTAACACATCACACTGATCTTCCATATTTAACACTTCACATTAGCATTCCATATTTAACACATGACATCGATCCTCCTTATTTAATATATAACATCGATGTTTCGAAATCTGAAATCGAAAAAAAAAAATTCGAAATCAGAAATCGAAAATGAAAAATCAAAATCTGAAATCGCAAATGAAAAATCGAAATTTGAAATCGAAAATGAAACCTGAAATATGATTTCCATGATTTTGGCTATCTTTTTCAGTTTTCAACTTTTTACAAACCTCGTCAGGCCGATCAGGGGCCTCTCTATTCCCTTGAAAGATGAGAAGAAGAAGTAGTACCCAGCAAATCGAAAATCGAAATCGAAAATCGGAAATCAAAAATGCATTTCGATTTCTGATTTCTGATTTCTGATTTCTGATTTCTGATTAGTGATTTCTGATTTCGATTTCTAATTATCGATTTCTGATTTCAGATTTCAGATTTCAGATTTCTGATTTCAGATTTCTAATTTCGATTTCTAATTATCGATTTCTGATTTCTGATTTCTGATTTCTGATTTCGATTTCTGATTTCTGATTTCTGATTTCTGATTTCTGATTTCTGATTTCTAATTTTCGATTTCTGATTTCTGATTTCTGATGCGACGCGATGCGAAGCGCGATGCGATGCGATGCGATGCGAAGCGCGATGCGTCGAATTAAATCGAAATCGCGCGGGGGGTGTCTCGGGGGTGCGCGCAGGGGTTGGCGGAGGGGTCGTCGATCCGTCCCGTGTGACTTACCAACCCACCGAGCGATTTTATAATATAACTAGTGCGACGCGATGGCGGGGCCGGGCATCCGCCCGCCCCCCTCCCCCTCCCTTCCTCCCTCCCTCCCTCCCTCCCTCCCTCCCTCCCTCCCTCCCTCCCCTCCCCTCCCTCCCTCCCTCCCTCCCTCCCTCCCTCCCTCCCTCCCTCCCTCCCTCCCCTCCTCCCCTCCCCTCCCTCCCCCTCCCTCCCTCCCTCCTTCCCTCCCCTCCTCCCTCCCTCCCTCCCTCCCTCCTCCCTCCTCCCTCCCCTCCCTCCACTGAACTACTAAAAATAGTAACACTTAAAATAGTAATATTACAATAACGATTTAATTTTGGGAAAAAATTCTTCAAAAAATCTTCAGAAAAAATCAAAAAAATCTTTGATGACACCATGACACTATGACACTATGACACTATAGCACTATGACACTATGACACTATGACACTATGACACTATGACACTATGGTCGATCCATCCGATAAATTTGTGAACCTAAACCCTAAACCCTCAACCCTAAATCGTTAAACCCTGATGCGACCCATATTCAACACATAGCGCGCGATGCGCGCGCGATGCGATCGATGCGCGCGCGATGTCGATGCGATGCGATTCGATCGACCCGTATGACACGTATGACACTATGACACTATGACACTATATACTATATCGTTAAACCCTGATGCGACCCATATTCAACACATAGCGCGCGATGCGCGCGCGATGCGATCGATATGCGCGATTTCATCGAATCCATGCGATTCGAGGGGGTGGGCGAGGGGGGTCCTTCGACCCGTCCGATAAAATTTTGTGACCCACCAACCGAGCTTCGTTATAGTATTAGTAGTCGCGACACGATGACGGGGCCGGGCATCCGCCCTCCCCCAAAGACTGGATGTCGACTCGAGGAGCATGTGATATGCGACCCGAAAACCGTTGCGCGAGCCCCTCTCATCTCCCCTCTCTCAACGATAAGATTTGGCGACCTTTTAATGAAATTTCAAATTCCAAATTCGAAATCGAAATTCGAAATTCGAAAATCGAATCGGATGATATTATTTCGAATGTGATTGGGGGTGTTCAGAAACACCGGTTTCGTGCTTAAAAGCACAGTCGAGTTGTTATTTCATGTTCAAGTCATTTCATTATCATGCATGCTATATAACGATGCGCAATATTTGAATGTATGAATATTCGACATGACAATGTAATTGTTAGAAGGCGTACCACGCGGCGTATTATTTAGGTTAATGGTGTCGTATATTATTGAAGCGAGTGTCACAGTTGTCACGGCTATCTAATCACGGCTCACAGGCAAGAGATACTCCTTATGCACGATGTTTGGCGTGAAATAACCCTTGTGCTCCTCGTCGTAACCGTTCGGTCCGAGGTTCGCTCTCAGCTTATCCGGGTCGCATGATCGAGACAAAGCGGTGTAAAGCTGTCCGTGAGCGAAGAGGTCCTGTTCTAGATCCACGCCGACGATCTTCACGCTTTGACTCTGGATCTTATCGATCGACATTACGATACATGGCATGGCCGGATATTGTCGTCGGCGCAACGGAATCTTGGAGTCCTCGCAGAGGAAAAGTATGCGTGGGATTAAAACCTGCGTGGAAACACATACGCGAACACCGCCCGTTCAGATGATTGCCGTAATGTTCATTCATCGATGTGGTTCCATGCGTACAATCATCAGTATCGTGCGTTATTATCATGCCGTTTATGTTATACCTCTTTATCGCGGTGCTCGCAGTCGGTGATGATCTTCGCGTGGAGGAAGTGCGTTTTCATTCCGAGCAAGATGAGCCGCGTGCCGTTGGTCAGGCCTTCGCTCACGTTCAAGTTGCGGAGCAAAATGAACGGCATGCCGACTTTCAGCCGAAGGTGATGCGGCGGTACACCTGCATGCAAATAAGATGACACGTCGATGCTCATTGTGTGCGATATCATGAACATTACAGCGATGCAAGCGACACGTAACACGATCACCGTACGATTTATTGATGGTTTGGTCTACAATGAAAGAAAGAAAGCTGATACCGCTGAAAAGGACGGTGTGGAGGATCTCCGGTGGATAAATTCGTCGTAGCTCCTCGGTAGGGTCCAACAATGAATCGTACGAGTATAAGTCGATGAACTCGATGTTGGGGACGAGGTCCATGATGGTGTTGTTCAGATCGAGCACCGTGAGGAGGTGCGCTGCGAGGATGACCCGGTCGGTGAAATACGACGTATCGCTCCACCGTGTATCTAGGTCTCCGTACACGAATTGGATCAGCTTTTCTCGCGAATCAACGCACATCTCGTCGGCCAGCCGGATACGGTTCGTGCCCGGCAAGGTCGAAGCCGTGCCGTTGCCGATAGCTAACAGCTCTTTCGCCCAATGGGCGTGACGTGCGATCTTCTCCGCGGAGACGTTCGTGTCTTGCAACAACACTCGCAGGCGAATGTTCTCTGTCAACTCGAAAACCTGAAATTTCGACCATAATTGCGAATTCGGCATCGTTAGATTTTGGATCTGAGCGAAGGACGAGTGCGGAATTATCGGTGCCGGTTGACGCGAGTCTCCCGCGCCGATGAAAATGAGACCGCCCATTGGCTCATCCTTTTGATGACGACAATCGCGCAAGGTCTCGTCCACCCTCTCGAGGAGGGTACGCGGCATTTTCAGCATCTCATCCCAGATCACCTGCACGTGGCACGATCGTAGAAATCGGCAACGGTCGATACGTTAAAGGGTACAAGTGAAAACGGGACGTACTATACGAAACAGGGCGGGCTTCACCAGATGAAGCTTTCGGATGAAATCACCCATCTCGCCGTGCGATTGGATAGCACACGGCCTGGTCAAATCGGGGCCGACCGGAGCCGACATCCAGCTGTGCATGGTGCGACCATTCAACAGAGATAACGCTCCGATGCCGAGGGAGCACATCGGCATCGTTAATCTCTGCTGAGAACGGAACCAATGTAGTAGCATGTTGAGCACGAACGTCTTGCCGGTGCCGGCCGGCGCGTGCAAGAAGAACAGTCGTGACGTGTTATTCGACGTTGTGGCCGCCTTGATGACCGCGTCCACGAAAGCTCGTTGCTCGTCGTTCAACAGCGGGCTGTGGTACATCTCGGCGAAACGCGCGGCCGACAGCACGTGGTTTTGCTCCATGTCCTCCGTGAAATACTGCAGCACTGTATGCGACGAGCGGAGACCGGACGCACGCGGTGGTTCCGGTCGTGTGACACCTGCAACAATACGTTATTGTTAACGTCTCACGTCGAAACGTATGACTTCTTTCCATGCTTTGTATTAACGGTACCAAGCACGTACCTGGAATGCCCTCGATATGCATGAACTCGAGCGCGGTGACGATGTCGTCGTACGCCTTGACGATCGCGAGCTGCTCCTGTTGTGAGAGCTCGAGCTTGAGCGGTTGATGTCGAATCCCGTACAGTTTGTCAGCGCTCATACTCATCTTGAACTTCTCCCACAGCTCTTGCGGCTTGGCGGGTTGACAATGCGCCACGATGGTGATGAATAAGTTGCGTATCATCCTGGCTGGATATAAAACCTCCGCCTCTTGCAAGCAAATGACGTATTCTTGATCGTTCTCGGCGAGCCCAGCAGCGATGGCCGCCTCGTGGAAGGTCGTGTAGGTATGTCCATCGATGGTTCTCGGATCTGCATAACACGACGGTCCTGCGATGCACAAGTTGGTGTGTCATGAGTCATCGGGGATGCGTAACGAATCTTCATCAAATATTGTGAGCGTAATCACGTACGTACCTCGCACGTGGGTGAGCATAAGGCGCAGATAAAAGCGCTCTTCGCGTTTCGGATTCACAAAGAACATTCGACCTAGTGCTTCGCGCCACATTTGCACTCTTGGGTGCCACTCTTTCTCTTGCTTGTTGAATGTGAAATGTTTCGGCATGTCGGTGAATAAAAGCGACTTCGCGTTCGCGTTGTACGTCTTTGATCCTGAATCGAAACGAAGAACGACAAATAAGTGACATTCATCACGCGGCAGATATGTGCATATGCAATTGTTAACGGAATGCGATAAATTCGAAACCGTTCGTGCGTTCGATATATTGCGCGACTCGCCGGGTCATACCTTTCGTATTGCAATCGAAAAAGGCGTTCAGCTCGATGCCGGTCTGCAAGTCGAGTTCGCCACTATCGATTCGCCGTTTCAGTTCTTTTTTCGGCAGGTCCGCCTGCGTCCCGCAGCCATTATCGTGAATACGATAAATGTGTTTCCACGTGCGCGCACGCGCATGTGTGTGTGTGTGTGTTTGAAATAATAAAACGGGCTCATACCTCCACGACGTACACTTCTGTGTTCGGCAGCCTGGCTGCCAAGCGTTGTACAGGGGTGGTCTGATGATGCGTCATGTTCCCAACGATTCGATAAATCGCTTCGCACGGCAGGATCACTCGCATGTTAAGATATTTGGAGATTTCGTCGATTTCGATCTTCTCTTCGTCGTCTTCGTCACGGTTCACTCCAAACTTCACTAACATGCGCGCGGGTCCTTTGCCGATGTACATGAAGAGATACTTCACGGACAGTCCATCCATCACTACCTGCACATTGATATGGCAGTTGTGCTGCAGAAGCAGAATCGGGTCGTACGGCACGATGTCGCGGTTGTCGGGCGGTCGTTTCGCTTTTTGCTCCCACTCTCTGCGTTGCGCCGGTTTCAGATCCTCGAACGCGATCGTACGCTTGGTGTCCCGGCGTCGGTAGCCACGCGTGTGAGTGTCCGCATCGAAGTGGGTGCGCTCCTGCGTGCACCAAGCACTCGTCCTCGTAGTGTCAAAACGTGATTTTCGTCGTGAACTGCATACACGTCTACTTAGCGAACTCAGTGAACACATCTCAAGCCTTTGTGTGGTACGTACCGTAAACGGCTGTGGGTATCCTCGTTCACAAGACGGTACACCGTCGGCCGTCATCGAGGTGCATGCTCGTTCGGGATGCACGGCCCCGCACGGACCGTGCACCACTTTGATCACCTCCTCGTACAACCGCGGGTATTTCGTCTTGTCGGGAATCTCCGACCAGATGAACTTGTCGATCTTGTCTTCGGTCATCTTCTCCCGCAACCACAGCATAATGTGCGCGTGTGGCAATCCGCTATGCGGTTGAAACTCGACTACCCACGAGGCGGCACGCGCTTTGCCGTAGTGGGATCCGTTTTTGTGCATGAGGTACTTCGTCAGCACCTCGAAGCGCATGA
>LGRX02030323.1:0-19984 GCA_001247695.2 Cymbomonas tetramitiformis
GAATCTGTTAAGAATAGTGACCGCGATCTTTTAAGCCAGCCAGCACATTCCATAGCCATCCACGTGTCATCCTTACGTAGCCAGCCACATTTCTTAAAATTTTCAAAACCTAGAAAATGGACCCTGAGAGCCGTGCACAGTTGAAAGAATTAAAGCAGGACTTAGCCGATGATATCATATCTGAATCAGACTATTTAGAACTGAAGGCCATCATTCTTAGTGCCGTCAAGTCAAACGCTCGTAGCAAGAATGCAACCCTCCCAGAATCCAGCCTAGATTTCTTAATATATATGAACTTTATGAAATGCCCCTTAAGATAGTCAGCCAGCACCATATTTCTTATCGCAGGGTGATTCCATAAGAAAAAAAGTCCAGCCAGCTTTTCTCATCAACTTGGGTACCCACCCCCCCCCCAAAGGCTGGCTGGTTCCTTAACGTCGAGGTTCCTTAAAGGTGAGTGATTACTGTAGCAAGACTCGATTGATGAGTTCCAGTTCGGATGAGTGACACGACGACGAGAGCCATCGCATGTGACACGATGTATACATAGAGCGTGTCACAGTAGAGCCATACAGTAAACACCGCTACATGTGACACAGTCAACATTGTCAATGCACTATTGACTATCACTATAAAACCAAAAGCGGTGAGGTGTCACTTCAACTTGTAACAGGTTTATTGATTCCTATACGACAGGGACGCGGCGCGGCGCGCCGCTCTGGTTCCCCCATGCCGTGCCGCGGTTCTTGCCACTGAATCGGAAGGCTCAAAAAGAGCATATTAGGCGGCTTAATAAAATAGAAGATAGTGATAGTCATAGTGGGGGAAAAGCGTGTCATCACTGAGACGGCAGCGGCAGCGGCATCCGGCATAAGTGACTCACTCAGGCTGAGACTCACATCACTGATCACATCAAATCACATCACACTCGACTGTTGAACGAATGTCGAACCTCGAACCTCGAACGTCAATCGAATGTCGAATCGGAATGTGAGATGAAAGCATGAAACATAAAGCATATTCGATAATAATGATATACGAGCTGAACTGACCACATTCTCAAAACTTGCAGCAAATCAGCCTACGTATCCGCCGGTACTCATCCCATATCCCGCCGATCAGCAGCCCATATACCCGCCAATCAGCAGCCCATATAACTGGCTGATAAATCAGCCCTAGGGGAATTCAGCGGATATGCTATTGTGCAAAAACTTCAAGTACATGATTTGATACCTCTCGCTATCACGTTTCCCAAGTAGATATGACCACCTGTCATGAGTGTGGTGAAAACTAATAGCTGAATAGCAACCACGACAACAACCTGCGCATCGAGCTGCGTGACGTCCAAGTTTGTAATCATGGGAATGTTGTCATGGCATACATAAAGGATGACTTTTGAAGAGGGGGAGGGGGTGATCAAGTCAATACAGTAAGCGCAATAAAGTGGTACCTTTGGTATCGGCTATTCGCTTTCTTGAGTCCAGACTGTGCCAACTTGAGGCTTCGTCTCAGTGTCCGAACTTCACAAGCTAACTTCGACCGCTCCTGGAAACGCAAGTTTACCTTGCGCTGCGTTCGTTCCATCATCACGAAGTCCAAACGAACACACGCACACACACACCCATGGTACAATTGTGTTAGCTGCGTTGCGTTTTGGAATAACTTATCTATAGGGGTCCAACATCGATCTGCAAAAAAGCGTTTGCCTAAAAGTTCTATGCAGCTGCAAGTTCAAATTGGGATAAGAAAAAGCGGGTAACGAGCAGGACTTACTTCATTCTTACCGGCTGCGGGATGTTGGGAAGGCGGTAAACCCTCATCCCCCACTGGCGCAAGTATCGGGGCCTCGTTGGTCTCAGAAGGCGGGGCATCGGGAACAACAGCTGCGGGGGGGTTCTGGCGACACTTGGCACAAATCACTTTGGAGTCGGGTTTCACGCAAGCCCATTGCAGTTGCGCGTAAGTGCACTTTCGAAATGCAGTTTTGGTTTCCCTGGAACCACAGGTTCGGCAGAATCTGGGCATAGTGAGTGCGATTAAACTCTTCAACGGTGGGACGTGTTGCCATGCAGACTTCGGAACTGGTTAACAAAATGAACGAGGAGTAAGACCGGCTTTCACAATTGGAGAGGCTATCACAGTTGAAGAGAGGCGGCGGCGGCTTCACGCGTTCACCTGTAGCTTGCCGAATTCGCGCCTCAAAACATCAGCGTAGCTCGTGGAAATTCCGAGGAAATTGTTTTCCCCGAGAACAGGAGCTCAACAAAGAGACTGTTCCGTGTTCGGGTCGGTATGTCGGATGAGAAACGTCTCGCGTCGGTCCTCCCCGCGATGACCCAACCAAGTCCCGGACGCATCGAGATTCTGAATCCAGAATTACGCTGGTGGTTTGGGACATTCGATGCTACACGCCGCTCTGCTGTGTATCCTACCCTGTTCGGCTTTGGTTTCCATTCCATTTCCATATTTTCATTTCCATATTTCCATTTATGACCGTACGATGCGCCACGGATCGGCCATTGAAATCACTGCGCCGCGAACTGCGCCGCGGCAGCATACTCATAAAATGTCGAACAGCATCAAGGATTTGGAAACAGAGCTCAAAAGTTATGATAGTGACGTGGCAAGAAATAGCATTCGGGTCTGAGCGAGCAGTGCGACCGTAGGATCAGTCGAAGACGAGCGAGCGACAAGCTAGTTATAGCTGCCACGTCAGACGTATGCGCCGGCACAGTCCAGAGCATATAGTCTGACGTGGCAGCTATAACTACCTCTTGTAATTTGCCAACCAAAAGAGCATACACGATTGACGATACTATCTCATACTGTCAGTCGAGTGTCACACGACAGCAATATATATATTTATGACACATCGAGTTTGGACCAATGAAAACGTGCCACGCAGGCAGCAGTTCTGAGCTATATTAATGATGAAATGCCGATGTGGAAGTAAGGCGGCCACGTGTTCAGAACTGGATTGGTCAAGTGCATTGACGTGTTCCCAATGTTCGGAAGATTTCATTGAATATTGGTGCTGATCAGCACCAATATTCAGAATATTGGGGCCATACAACCCCAATATTCAAATGAAATATTCCGAAATTGGGAAAATGCCAATGCCCTGTGACCCAGCCCTGAACACGTGGCATTGACGACTTTGACCCGAAATTAGGTCAAAGCCGACAACGCCTGCGAAATGCTGTGCTGTGCTCTGCCTAAAAATGTTCTAATGCGTGTCAGACAAATACATTATGCAAAAAGAACATACACGGCAAAAGCATGGCCGGGATCTCCGCGGTACGCGGTGATGGGCGAGAAAAACCAAAGCCCCCGGATCCCACACAAGACGTCGGAACGAAAACATACAAGATGAAAACAAACGAATGCGATACACACACGTAAGCGAGTGCATACAAAATGCAGCACACCAGTTGAGCAACAAACACACTGGGCGCGTGTGTCACAAGGGGGCATACGCGGATGGCACAAGGGGCATATGGCGGGGGATCGGGGAATTAGGGAAAATACACGAGTCATCTGAAAACGTACAGTGACATGAGGGGCACACTAACGAAAGTGCATATGAAACTAAAATG
The DNA here is from genome assembly GCA_001247695.2 of Cymbomonas tetramitiformis. NCBI lineage: Eukaryota > Viridiplantae > Chlorophyta > Pyramimonadophyceae > Pyramimonadales > Pyramimonadaceae > Cymbomonas > Cymbomonas tetramitiformis. The sequence continues at coordinate 3,597 of LGRX02030323.1, forward strand.
GTATGCGAGGATGCAGCGAGGATCTCGTAGGCGAGCGTTGAGCGTGGAGTCGGTCGAAGATGAACACAAGCGGAAAGGAGTCGAGTAGTTGAAGGTCATCATGCGGTCGAGCACTGATCCTGCATGTGAGCAAAAAGTTAGTCGTGCATACAAATATCGATGCATGCACACTTAACGTCAGTCGCAGAAACATTATGCGCAAAGATATTCATAGCAGGCAGGGTCACAGCAGCAGGGTCACAGCAGGAGGTAGGTGCACGGGAAGATGCAAACCAGTGCTGTGGACTTATATCGATTTTGGGGATATAACCCTTAGGTGTATATAACCCCCCTTGGGACCCGATATAACCCTTATATCGGGGGTTATATAACCCCCGATATAACCCCCTAGGGTTATAGGTTATAGGTTAGCTTATATAACCCCCAAAGGTTATATACACTTATATAACCCCCGATATAAGGGTTATATCGGGGTTATATAAGTATATATAACCCCCGATATAAGGGTTATATCAGGGTTATATAACCTTATATAACCCTTGAATAATGTAATTATATCAGATTTTTTCTTGAATTCGGGTTGTTTTCTCGAAAATTTAGTTATGCTTTATTATGCAACAAGGTACACGTCATAGCATGGTGACATATGCATGGCATACTATAAAATCAAATAAATCCATATAACAAAACTAAGCAATCGTCCATATACCGACAACTAAACTTGCTTGTAACTAATTCTGAAACCACTCGTAAAAATTAAGCACCATATAAAAACCACGTAAGAAAAACAATATCAAGCACCATATAAAAGAAAGGGTAAGAAAACCAGCCAATCGTATGCAGTCATTCCTCAAAGGTCTCCGCCATCTGAGCGTCTACCATCTCGTTTTCGATTAAGAGATCTTCAAAGTGGTCAGCCATATCCTCCTCAGCCACTTCAACCTCCTTGAGAGAATCCACTCTGCCCTTCGTTGTTTGCATTCCTATTAATGGATCATTTGGGTGATTCTGATTGATGTGAACTATCATATCGAGATTTTCTGACCGCATAGAGTTCCTCTTGATGCTTGCAACGCAGCCAGCGATGCTAAAAACGCGCTCGTTCTCAATTTCCGACCCAGGGATGGAAAATATAATTTGAGCCAACATTCTTAAGCTAGGAAATTGCCCCCGATATAACCCCCGATATAACCCCCGATATAACCCTTATATCGGGGGTTATAGTTATATAAGTATAACCCCATTTTGGGGCCTTTCGGCAGGGTTATAGTTATATAACTATAACCCACTTATATCAGGGTTATATAACCCCAAGGGTTATATAAGTCCACAGCACTGATGCAAACAAGAAATGAACTTGAAATTGCATCAGAACTCCCCTTTGGGTTAATTTCGAAGTTCGAAGCATCGATCTTAGAAATCCAGCTTTCTAGGCATTGATTGGCAGTATCTTTTTTACTATGACAGACGACTGAAAACTCGAACGATCTTGAAAATCTGTTTTTTGAGTTTCCGATTGGCTAGTATTTTATAATGTGACTCGTGATTGAAAAGACGATCGACTGCGTTGATGACAGACGATCATCGTAGAGATCCTCACCGTTCGCTTCGCCGTTCGCTGACGCGACGGTACAGATCACCGTGCGCTGACGCGCCGGTTACAAAACAGCCTGAGGTAGGATAGACTGTGATGACATGTCATGACATTGACATGACATGACAGCGACAGCGACAGTCGACACTGATGACACACCGATGACGCTGCACTGTAGAGCTGCCCAACTTAAACTGGCCCGTTCATTTTTAACAGTGGTAATTATCTGAATCTGACAGTCCACGTACGATTCCAGAGATCAAAACACGATACGCTCCCCAGAAATCTCTTCGGACCTTCCGATATTCCCGATCTGAAAACATTGGACGGCCCAACTTTAGTTGGGCACCCCTACTGCACTGTAAGCAATATTTGAGCAATATCGCGAGTTGTGATGACGTGGCAGAGTCGAGAAATATTGTTGCAAAGCATATTTCATGACGTGGCTCTCACATGATCCCTTCGATTAATCGAGGGCTGATGTGTCACAAATATATCGTGAAGAGGAGCTAATTAGCCCCAATATCACCTGAGGTCGCTGACGCTCTCTCAGGTGATATTGGGGCTAATTAGCACCTCTTCATACTATATATTATATACCGACGCGAGAGGTGTTTGTTCTTTCAAACGCAAGCGCTAGGGGTTCGAACGCCTCGGTAGGGTATTCCTGGAACACCGAGGTCATGCTTTTACCTTTTGCGTTTTGGGCATGCCGGGCTTAAGTAGCTAGCTTGCCGAAAGTCAACGACAGCGGTTCAAAGAAACCGTTCATGTGATAATCCGAGATATTTCACGACTCCAGGCATCTACATGCCTTGATAGCGCGGTCTTCTCCCAAAACTATTGTGCAATATTACACGAATCATCGCAGAACCTTAGCGTTATCAGATATTTTAGGGACTCGATAATCTACACAAGCGGTTCGTCTATGCTCGAAATTCGGGAAACAACATGAAACGTCTCGAAACGGGGTGGAGCACGCCCCGCAGCATGCTGAGATATCGCTCCAGTTTCTTACGCCGAGCCCTCTGCTTATTGTGTGCTTGCGTCAACAGCACTCCAACTTGTAAATATAGTTCGCATCTACGCCCGGCCATTAACTTAAGGTCTCCGACGAGCAGTGTTTCGGCGAACCCCACACTGGATCCTGATCGCGAAGACTTTCAACTTGCAGATATCCTGGTGCGTCAGGAATCAACACGGCGTGGAAGAGCTAAGAAAGGACATCCTTTAAGAACTGCTGTGGCGCCCCTTCCACTCGCTTTTATTTGATAGCTGGGGACTCATTCCGCTCACTGCATGTTGCGACTGAAACTTACCTCAATTCAGTGTACCTGCGTGCCTGCCTGGTGCTGCAGAGTGTTTTCAGATCGCATTGTCAAGCATTTTGTGGAAACGGCCTGTCGTGTGACTCAACAACTGTACAAGTTTGCGCCTGGCCCCTACAACTTGTTGCTCCGTGGTCTGGAGCACCGGATTTTGGCTCAAAGCTCAGCGGACAGAGTGTAGAAAACGCAGATAACAGTTCGCGCGCGGATGAATTCATAATGTCAGGTCAAGTACCTGAAGACGACAGCGAAAGAGTATGCGGACATCGAGTTGCGTGACCTCTCGTCAGTGAGTCGAACTGCGGCGGTACTGTTTAGTTTGGAGATGCGGGTGAGCGTTCACGACTCGCCATCTGGGTCTCCGCTCGGCTATATGACTTCGCTACGCGCTTCCAGCACGCCGCTATATAACTTCAGGATGCGCTGTCACGGCTCCCACCTAGTTATGTAACCTCAGGACGCGCCGTCAGGGCCTCCGCTTGCACTGTGACTTCGCGACCCACCGTCAGGGCCGCCACTTGGCTATATGGCTTGCAAACACGGCCCTTCACTTTATTTGAATGGGTACTAACGTTCCTCGTACCTCGAGTTCTTTAGATGTGCCGTCTTCCCAGCGCTTGCTCCCTTCGAAAAGCTTCAGCGAAGCCAAGGTCTAGTCGAAAGAAATGACATCTGCCGAATGTCATGTGGGCAAGGGACTCGCCTCCACGACTGTGAATGGCTCGATGCGCAACACGAGTGTTCACCTTGACGGTAGTTGATAATCGGTCAGTGACGGCAGTGCACAAATGGCTGGTATGTGATAGTACTGAGGTTTCGAAGGGTGCAATTCCTGCAGCTGCAACATTCGAGTGCTTCCTCGACTACTGCAAACGCTCTTCAGGTTGGTGCTATTCACCTGTCTCCTTCACTGATTCTACAATCCTTAGGTAGATACAGTTTTCCTTTCGTGTCCATATTGGAGCTTCGTACTTTGGTAGGTTACTTCCACGTTACGTGCCGAAACCCTAAGTCATCTGTCACCTAGCACTCTGAGCTCTCAGCATCGTGACGCTCTATCTAGGACCTCCGCTTGTAGGTCTGTGACAGCAGGGACATGCCCTAGCTTCATTGCCCTATGCGGTTAGCCGAACGCCACGAATCCGATGGCCACTCTTATTTTTGTGTCGTCAGGATTCCTGTACCGTGAGCGAGACATGTACCCGGCGCCATGCCATCCTTCCAGGCTCCTTACACTATTAGCAAGCGTGAAGTTATGCACACGCTACCACTCTGTATCCTGTCCTCGTGCTCTTCTCATCGTCAGAAAACAAACGTTAGCGGTGCACTCCTGGATCTAAGCTGGTGGCCCTCTCAATGTGAGCCTGTAGACAACAGTGGTGCTTCATGGTTCTGGAGGGACCTCAGGGTCTCGACACCCTGGATCAAATCATATCAAACTCCTATGTCGGGAGCTCTCGGGCCATCGCAACAAATATTTTTTAGCACTTTCCAAGAGTCTGAAGGGCCTTATGGCACGGGCAGTCGGTGCCACACGCCCTTTTGGATTTCAGCAGCAGGGGGAATGTTGCGAAAAGCACTAAACGTTTATCAATGAAAACTTAATACCAGTTGACACGGCGAGACGTCAAAAGAGTTTGTCAAGTTATCAACGGTTGAAATGGTTTGGCGTTATTTGACGGTTGTCCGCAAACTAGGATGACGTGTCACTCAGAGTTCCTACATCTGTTATAGCACCCGGGCCCGTCTCGCAGTGACAGTCCCAACACAGTCATACGAGTGTCACAATGACTGCACTGTTTCGGCATCGTTGCTGTTGTCTTTGATCTGTTCCGTTGGGTTTCAGGCCCTGAACATAAAGTTTCTCAGGGAGTCTTCAGAGTTCGACTCTCTGTGAGCTACTGTGCCACGGGAGAGTCAGTTTTTTCACCAAGATGAACTGCATCGAGTGCAGATTCCAACAATCCTCACTGCACTCAGCACCACTCTGATGCGTCGAAAACGCAAGAGCGCACTTTCACTCAGCGCCACTGCGTCGCATCAGGGCTAGGTGGAGCGCACCTTTAGCACGATAGGCATCTTCCAGTGTTCAGTTTTCAGTTCGGCGCTCCCACTTTTCCGTAAACCAATCGGCTGGCTGTGTTCTGAAGCGTTCTGGTGCCTTCACCATGCACTGGTGCAGGCGGACATCATACAAACAAGCCGCGGGGAGCTCTATCTGCTGCGCCTTCTCCCCAGGTCCCATGCTACAGAAACTCGGTACATCGGCCCGGCTCACCCCCGGCCATGCACCGAGCGTTGCCGCAAAGTCTCCCAGGGAACTTATATAGGTATTCAAATGCAGAGTGACATGCGCTCAGTGACGTGGCATGCACCTCCACTCTTCCCTTAGGCTCATTACAAAGCATCGGGATTCGGTTGTGATGACTGTGACCTTCAATGTTCAATTCACAGACACGTATCAACTCATTTGCCGAATCAGGAAGTGCATAGCCGACCGAATCTCGTGGAGCAGCAACGCAATGCATTCGGGTCAAACAGAGACGCGCTTAGGATTCAAGAACAGAAAGCACAAATATTGGCAAGCGCGAAATGATGGCGCAAAGGTGATGTCGCGAAGCTAAGGAGACAGACTTGTCAGTGGCGCCGCTCGACACATCCTCTCTCGAGTGGGGCTGGTGTAGTTCCCAAGGTTGAGCACCATTTGACATCTGCTGCGCACTCGGCGGACTGCGCGACTTGGTGCTGGAAGGAAGGTCTCCACGCAGTCGCGTTCTGCTGGGGCTGTGAAGAGTGAAGCATTGCAATGCAATCACCAGGGAATGCGGCATAGCTTTAAATTTTGCTTTGTCTATGCTGCACTCCTTGATCGCAATGCTTGATCCTTTCGACACACCATCAGTGCCCTGGACGCATCCTCTCTCTGCATCGCAGCTCCACCTCGCTGCCACAGGACCGGCTGCCAGTGGAACACCTGCACATCCTTCAACTTGGCGCATCCTAGCCGAGACGGGGAAATCCTTCAGTCCCCAAAGAAACAGTAAATGTGAGCGCCTGATTGCAGCTCGCTTTGTTCTCGAGACTGACCTCCTGATCCCACATTCATACATCCCCCCTTCCTATCCCCTCCCGGTTTGCTCTGCCAGTTCCGGCAGCCGCCAGCAGAATATAAGCAAAGCCGTGAGCCGCAATTTACTGCAATCTGACGGTGAATATTCCGCCGCTCTTTCTTGTGGTGTGCGCAAGCAGGGCCAACACAGGTCGCCTCTCTGTGTGCAAGTGCTCTTCACCAAAGAAGCTCGGAGTGCACAGCGTGAGTCTCATGAGCAGCATTTTTTGTGAAAGCGCACCGAACTCGAGACGCATGGCAGCGTGCACGCCCACCGCTCAGGATCGGCCAGACCGGCCAGACGCTCAGGATCGTTCTTCACAGGGTTGGTGAGCACGAGGTTGCTAGGTATGCAATTTGCGCCCAGATGCAGGGTGCATGCTCGCATCCACCACACGACACGGCGCTTGCCATCCTTACCCCTCTGACTGCATCCACATCACGAAGCGCGGTCCACGCCCCCTTCCGCTGCCCACCCGCAACCTGCATTTATTCAGGTTACTGTCGATTATTTTTTGTGACATTAACCTCTTTTTCTCGCCGCCATGCTTCCCTGCGCACAGCGTGCACCGACGTCGAAGGCTTTGTTGACGAAAAGGCCTACCCCTGCAGCACGTGGTCAGGCTACAACTGCACAGACGCCACTCATTGGGGGTATACGGCAGAGGGGACGGCGGAGATCCTAGCAAATTGTCAGGCATCGTGCGAGGCCTGTGAGGCTGCAGCAGGCCTGGCACCGCCACCAGTTCCAAGCGCAGACAGCACTGAATGTGCCGACGTCGAAGACTTTCGTGACGAAAAGGCCTACCCCTGCAGCACGTGGTCGGGCTACGACTGCACAGACGCCACTCGTTGGGGGTATACGGCAGAGGGGACGGCGGAGATCCTAGCAAATTGCCCGGCATCGTGCGAGGCCTGCGAGGCTGCAGAAGGCCTGGCACCGCCGCCGCCCTCACCATTGCCGCCCTCACCGCCGCCCTCGCCGCCAGTTCCAAGCGCAGACAGCACTGAATGCACCGACGTCGAAGGCTTTGTTGACGAAAAGGCTTACCCCTGCAGCACGTGGTCGGGCTACAACTGCACAGACGCCACTCATTGGGGGTATACGGCAGAGGGGACGGCGGAGATCCTAGCAAATTGTCAGGCATCGTGCGAGGCCTGTGAGGCTGCAGCAGGCCTGGCACCGCCACCAGTTCCAAGCGCAGACAGCACTGAATGTGCCGACGTCGAAGACTTTCGTGACGAAAAGGCCTACCCCTGCAGCACGTGGTCGGGCTACGACTGCACAGACGCCACTCGTTGGGGGTATACGGCAGAGGGGACGGCGGAGATCCTAGCAAATTGCCCGGCATCGTGCGAGGCCTGCGAGGCTGCAGAAGGCCTGGCATTGCCGCCGCCCTCACCATTGCCGCCCTCGCCGCCAGTTCCAAGCGCAAACAGCACTGAATGTGCCGACGTCGAAGGCTTTTACGATGAGAAGGATTACCCCTGCAGCACGTGGTCGGGCTACAACTGTACAGACGCCACTCATTGGGGGTATGCGGCAGAGGGGACGGCGGAGATCCTAGCAAATTGCCCGGCATCGTGCGGGACCTGTAAGGCTGCAGAAGGCCTGGCATTGCCGCCGCCCTCACCATTGCCGCCCTCGCCGCCAGTTCCAAGCGCAAACAGCACTGAATGTGCCGACGTCGAAGGCTTTTACGATGAGAAGGATTACCCCTGCAGCACGTGGTCGGGCTACAACTGTACAGACGCCACTCATTGGGGGTATGCGGCAGAGGGGACGGCGGAGATCCTAGCAAATTGCCCGGCATCGTGCGGGACCTGTAAGGCTGCAGAAGGCCTGGCATTGCCGCCGCCCTCGCCGCCGCCCTCGCCGCCAGTTCCAAGCGCAAACAGTACTGAATGTGCCGACGTCGAAGGCTTCCAAGACGAGAGTGGTTCAAATTGTAGCTTTTGGATTGGCAAGGATTGCTCAACCATCTCCAGCCAATGGGGTTACTCCAGGGAGGGTGAGGAAGCAATCCTAGCAAGCTGCCTTGCAAGCTGTGATGGGTGCAAGGCGCCTCCACCTCCGCTGCCTCCCCCCTTTCTGCAGTCGCCGAGCTATGATAATTGTACATATATAGGGGTAGAGAGCGGCACGTGCGAGTTCCACAGCCTAAGAACTGTGGAGCAGCGTGACGAGTGTGAAACGGCGTCGATACTCACGGGCTTCTCGGACGCCACTGCGAGCCCCGAGTATACGCAGGTCTACTACCCGCGGGGCTGCTACGTGTACAGCAGTTGGGGCGTGACTCGCTTGTACCTGAACTACGATCTGGGATCCACCGAGCCCTATGGAAACTGCTCATCCACGGATATCTGCATCTGCGGCTGCATGAACATGCCTCCGCCGCCCGCGGGACCTCCGGGCAGCATCCTCAATCCCAACGGCACTGCCACAATCAGCGACCCAGCGCAGAGTGCTGAGCAGCTGGACAGCGCCGTCGCCTCCGAGGGCGTGTCCGTGCTTTATTTGCGCGTGGACGTTTATCTGGAGACGGGCACCGCGCTGATTGAGCGGGAGCTGCATGTTCTCGGCCAGTGTCACGGACAGCGGTGCATTATCGACGGCAGCCTCTGTAATCTGAATCTGCCGTCTACCGTCTCATGCCACCTGTTTCACGTGGGCGAAATTGGCGTACTCACTGTGGAGCAGGTGCAACTCCAGAATGGACAGGGTTACGGGGTTGAACGTACAGGCGGGGCCATATTCTCTCAAGGGAAGGTGTGCACCCGGCCCCATTCAGCCTGCACCGTGATTGCCTTCATAAAAATGAAGCCAAGCACGGCGAGCAGGGCTCCGCTGTCAAAACCAAAACCAAATCCATGTACCCCTGCATGTGGTTGCGAGTGGATGGGAAAGAAATCATCCAGGCAGGACTCTGCGATGCAAGATGGCCTGGCCACCTAATATGTAGTTGATGGCGGCGCGGACGGTATCGCAATGCGAGAAACGGTATGTGTGTGAGTAATTGGTTGTGAACAGGGACAAGCCACTGGTGGATGTGGGTGATGGGATGTGACTGTCGCTGTGGTACCTTTATGGCAGGTGCTGCCTCTTGGGGAATAAGGCAGACTAGTCTGCTTTCTTTGCAAGGAGAGGCAGGGTGGAGTGAACGCCTCGCTCTGTGTCCTCCCTTGATCTCTGCGGGGAGCGCCTCGGTGCCCGCTTCTGGTTTTTGCTTTCATGCATCTTCCATTGTTAGACCATTGGTTTGCATTCATAGACCAACAGGTTCCATCCATCCATCGACTGTGGAGCTACCGGGGGGCATGCCGGCAGGAATCGCTCGCCGGGGGTCTGCATACAGAGTTGTTTGAAGTTGCGCAGTCTCACGTGCGTGGCAGTGATTAGTGCATACCTACATACCTACATACCTACATGCATGATACATGATACATACATGCTGCTTTGCATTTGTTTAGAGGTGCGTGTGTGTGTGTGGCGTATCCTCCGTCACATCGTATCATCTTTCCATGCTGCTTTGCATTTGGGTTGGGAATATGTATGCGTTTGTGGTATCTTGTCACGGCCCCGCCCTGCTCTTGATTTGCTTCTCACGTCCACTGGGATGATGATGGGCTGGCTTTTGTCGGCCGATCTCATGCCGTTCAGTGTGTGGCGTATCCTTGGACCGGTTCCTTTGGCATCATATAACCAGAAAGGATCGGCTCCACTATGTACCCTCACCAGGGATCAAAGGATTCAGCACACACACTCCGGGACACTTATCCGAAATCACTGGAGCTCACTAGTGAAGCATGGAACCCCCTAAGCCTTACTGAGCCACCTGAGCCCCTCTGCACCTGCACCGCCGGCGCGCTGCTGCTGTGTCTCTGGAGCCGGTTCACCTCTGCCCCCCGAGTTGCGAAAGCCATTTGTGTGTGCGTTGGTGGTGGTTTCCATGACGGACCTGCGGTGCAAAGCTGATGAGCTCCCAGCTACGCCACATTTTCGGCTGTGATTCGTGTTTGTGTTTGGTTCGCTTTGCGCTTGGTTTGGGATGTGTCGACGCGGATCGTATCTTGCCATGGCCGCGCCCTGTTCCTGAATGCTTCTCACTCATCTGGGAAGATGGTGGGCTGGTTTTTGTCGGCGGATCTCATGCCGTTCAGTGTGTTGGTGGTGGTTCACCTGCCGGGGGACTGGTGATCATTTGCCACGTTATGGGGTACTGGCACCTCGTTGCTAACAGGGACGGCCGCTGGAGGGATGTGGAAGATGGAATATGGCTGTCCCTGTGGTACCTTTCTGGCGAGTACTGTCTTTTAGTAGGGAGCGTCGTTGATTGGTCTGGTGCTGGCTCCCTTTCCTGTCCAGTGCTTCATGGTTATTACACGTGCCGGGAAACTCATATTCGTCGACCCTCATATGAGATACTGGCACCTTGATGTGAACGGGGATGGCCGCCGGTTGGAAGTGGTTGTTGGGATGCGGTTGTCCCTGTGGTGCCTTTCTGGCGGGCACTGCCTCTTGGAGAGTGTGGTAGATTCGTCTGCCTTTGGTGCAGGGAGAGGCAGAGGGTGGTGAAGTCCACGTTCTGTGTCTTTCTTTGATTCTGCGGGGAGCACTGTTGTGCCCACATTTGTTCTTTTCGTTCACTAGATACGAGCACTTAGGTATCCGTGTTTGGTTCTTTTCCCATCAGACGTCCATGCCGACGACAGATGGCAGTTTTGGGGGTGCCCAGAGCAAGTAGGGGAGACCTCGGTGGAGCGTGCACCGGGGATCCCCTGTCTGGTTTCAAACCTTTAGCTTGCCTGGGCTCGAGCAGCGGAGTGGAGTATTTCCATGACGGACTTGCGGTGCAAAGCTGGATAAGCTCCCAGCTACCCCACATTTTCGGCTGTGATTCGTGCTATTGATGGGTTTGCTTTGCGCTTGGTTTGGGCTGCGTCGAAGCGAATGGTATCTTGCCCCGGCCCCGTCCTGTTCCTGCATGCTTCTCACTCCACTGGGATGATGGTGGGCTGGCTTTTGGCGGCGGATCCCATGCCATTCCGTATGAGTGCTTGATGGTGGGAGTGCCAAATCCGCATCGGGTTTTGCCGGGTCTCCAGGTGATGGTTGTGGACTGCTTGGGCACGTCAAACTACGCATATTACGGGGGGTTCGTATACGCCTTTGCAGAGGACGTCCTGTCATTAGGCAGGGAGGAGACGCCCATCTCGGTGGCCGTCGTGCGCACAACCATTGACAACAATATGGCCGAGAGGAACGGGGGGGCAATCTACATGCAGCTTCCAGGCTACTCGAACAATATCAAGCTCAGCATCATGAACAGCACTATAACAAACTGCTCTGCTGGCGGGTATAGCCGAGGCAGTGGAGGGGCAATCTACTTGTCAAGCGGACACGGGGACTCCATGAGCGTGCTCGTGCAGGACAGCACCTTGACCAGCAACGCCGCAAGTGAAAATGGCGGTGCAATGTATCTGCAGTGTGATGATCCAACATTGTATAGCCTTGCGAATGTCACAATAGTGCGAAGCTCAATTGAGAATTGCTCGGCACCTCAGGTTGCTTTCTATCCTATAAAGCTTCATGGGCCCAAGTGTGAGCTCTCACAATGCCCCGCACCAGCTGAAGAGCTCCTCAGGTCTGGGAGGGCAGCTCAGCTCCGATGCCCTGACATTTCCCGTGGGTTCCAGCAGCAACGACAAGTGGATTCTCCGTCTCGTTGTTGAACTTTGAGTGTTCAGGAATGCACGCCTGAGGATACTTGGCGCTTCGCCAAAGTACGAGTTTTGAACGCCTGGCTCGTGCGCCACAGAGGGCGGAGAATTTGAGCTGAGCCAACCTGAGTCAGAGTCTAGAGGGAGTGAAGGGAGCAAAACACGTTCCTTATACTGAACTCGTATAGATGCATCATGAATTATCTAGACAGAATGGTGCGCATGTTCCTTCAAGTTATTTTGTGACCATTCACAGCGAGTCCACGTGTCCCTTACACTACTTGTTGTCTTCTCAAGGGGAGTCCCCTCCCATGCCTCTTTGATTTGCTGAAGGAGCGCTTTTGGCCGTTGATTCCCATGCCTCTTTGATTTGCTGAAGGAGCGCTTTTTTTTTTTGGCCGTTGATTCCCATGCCTCTTTGATTTGCTGAAGGAGCGCTTTTAGCCGTTGATTCCCATGCCCCTCTTTGATTTGCTGAAGGAGCGCTTTTGGCCGTTGATTCCCATGCCTCTTTGATTTGCTGAAGGAGCGCTTTTGGCCGTTGATTCCCATGCCTCTTTGATTTGCTGAAGGAGCACTTTTGGCCGTTGCCCTGACGGTCCGAGTCCGGCAGGACAGCGGAGGCGGCCTGCACGTCATCTCCAAGTCCAACACCCTGGTGCACTTAACGTTGGTGGACACGGTCCTGGCTGCCAACTCGGCCTTCGATGGAGGCGGGATCTATGCTTCGGTGGACGAGGGCCCCACAATTACAATCCCCACGTGGCGCGCGAACGCCTCCACCATCAATGTGCGGGTCGCATCGTGCATCTTCGTCAATAACAGTGCCGAGGGCAGCGGCGGTGCTATACACCTGCATGTGACCGGTCAAGGAAGCATTTCCATGGTGGCAACGGGCACGAATATGAGCGACAACCTGGCGCGCACGGATGGTGGAGCCCTGTCTGCACACTCCAGCAGCGGCGACTCCCGAGTGCTCATACGCGTCGAGGACAGCGCTCTGAGCAGCAATCTTGCCGAGGTCCATCCCCGCCTCATGTTGTGTGACACGGCAAGGGCAGCATTGCAGGAGCAGGTAGCGTGGGAAGGGCAGCATTGCAGGAGGAGCAAATAGCGTGGCAAGAGCAGCAGGCTGCTTGCAAGGACAGCACGCAATCTTCCGAAATCATTCCTCGCCAGTGCCACAGTCTGGTTTTTGTTGGCATGATACCCATAACCGCGCCACTGCTGCTCACTCCCCAAAACCCAGCAAATGGTTGAATTGTTTCGGCGCATAAGTGTTAGGGTCTTGAAGCAGCGATCGGAGCCAGGAGCGTAACTCCATAAGAGAATCGGGCTGGATTCCAGCGCCAGGGATGAAGCTGCTACTTACATGCAGAGAAATGATGGGGGACTGGGGAGGGCGGGGAGTGCAGGGAGGGGGGTTGGCGTTAATTGAAGCGCTTTACGGCACGGCGCTGGTGAGCATAAGGCGCTCCGCTCTCGAGGGTAACCGGGCCTCTACCGGGAACGCCGGCGCCATATCTGCAGTTTCCTTGCGGCCGGGCTTCAGCCACGTGGCACTCGATCTGTGGCACACCAAGATTGCATCCAACGCAGCTGGGTACAACGGGGGCGCACTGTACATGAAGAACGCCACCGCGGCGATGCATGGGAGCTGGCTGGGAGGCAATCTAGCACGCTCCGACGGGGGGGCGCTGTACGCCCATGCATTCAGCGCTCTGAGTGTGGACAACGGCACTGGGGTGGAGCGCAACATGGCATCGAGCGGGGGGGGTATCATGGTGACCAACGACTGCCGCGAGGCTGTCGATAGTTGTGTCATCTCTGAGAACATTGCCATGGAGGGGGGTGGAGGGGGGCTCATTGTGCTGACCTCAAGCTCTCTCACTCTCCGCAATTCCACGGTGCGGTCCCGACCATCCATGATGCCCAGCCGTCGACTAGGGCCATCCAATATGCGCAGTGGTGAACCAGGGCTCGTCCTATCACTGTACGCTTAGAAACGACCACAGGCTGGCGAGCGGGTTGCTGTAGGAAGGCTCCGAGATTATTTTTTGGGACCTCTGTGTGCAGCTCGGTCAGCCCTTCCGCTTCGAACATTAGAAATGCATTTGAGAAGCTCGGTGCGCAATGGGCGGATCGCGAAATGAGAGAGCTCCAGATTCCTCACCTCGGAGGAACTCCTTATGCCGAGTGTCTGTGGTCTAACTGAGACAGCCTGCTTTCAATCCATTGGTCCGAGAACGCAGGTTCGATCCAGCCGTTCAGAAGCCTTTGCGATCCAAGCTAACACGCCTGTGCCAACCTAACAAATATTCACGTGCGTCCATTCATCAAAGTGTGCCCTATACCCGTGACTAGGGGTTGACCCCCTCGAGCATGCGTGCTGTGGACTCGGGCATGCCACACGGAGGGCTTCAATGAGCGCACATGAGGGTGCTCTCCCTGACTTTTGCCGAGTCACTGAGGGCCACATTCCAATCGAGTGGCGGCCTCACCGCGTCTCCTGCAGGTGACCGGTAACGCAGCGGCAACCTTTGGCGGCGGCGTGTACATGAGGAGCAGCAACGTGAGCATCGAGGCCCGAAGCGAGCTCACCGGGAATTCTGCGGCATACGAGGGCGGCTGCGCCTTCGCCTCGGGGTCTGCGGAAGAGGGGGTTGTGCTGAGGGTCCACAACAGCGAATTTCGGGGCTGCGCGGCGGGGGGGCTGGGCGGGGGCTCTCGTGGAGGGCTTCGCAGCAGCAGGCCTCCCGGCACCCAATCACTGGTCGGGGTGAATGGACTGTTTCACGCGCGAGTAGGCGCACGGCGCTTGACGCTGTGACCAGCGTGATGGAGTTTGTGCTGGTGGAGGGGAACTTGCAGCCGGGGTCCACCTGGACAACGGCGCTTCCCTCGCGGTCCGCGGCGGGGTGATGGCCGGCAATGCCGCGCGCTCCGCGGGCGGCGGGCTGTATGCAGGTAGCAGCACGGATGTGGTCATTGAGGAGACGGCATGGGTGGCAAACACGGTGTGGGATGAAACGGAAGGAACAGGGGCTGGGATCTCAGTGCTGTCCGGCATCCGCCTCCTGTCGTTGGAGAACAGCAGCTTTATTGGGGGGCTGTCCCTGATTGGAGCAGGGGTGTACCTCGATGTGCCCACGACGGCGTTGCATTTGCACGCACTACGCTTCGAAAACAACAGGTGAGGAGACGCCGCGGGTGGTCACTCACTGGTGTGGTGTGTAGCTGGTGCTGTGTGTAGCTGGTGCTGTGTGTAGCTGGTGCTGTGTGTAGCTGGTGCTGTGTGTATTGGTGCTGTGTGTGTATTGGTGCTGTGTGTAGCTAGTGCTGTGTGTAGTTGAGGCCAGTGTAGCTGGTGCTGTGTGTGAAACAGGCTGTGTGTACAGCTGTGTGTAGCCAGGCTGTGTGTACGAGCTGTGTGTATTGGCGCCGTGGTAGCTGAGGCTGTGTAATGAGGCTGCGTGCATTGGTGGCCAGTAGCTTGAGGCTAGTGTAGCTGAGCTGTGTGTAATGAGCTGTGTGTGTAGCTGGTGCTGTGTGTATTGGCGGGCTCGTAGGTGGTGAATGGTAGCTGTGTGTAGCTGAGCTGTGTGTAGCCGGGTGCCAGTGTAGCTGGTGGTGTGTAGCTGGCGCCGTGTGTAGCTTGAGGCCGGGAACAGCAAGCAAAATGGTGCCAGTAGCTTGGTGCTGTGTGTAGTGTGGTGTAAAATTGGTGCTTTGTGTAGTGCAGTATGTAACCGTGTCAGGTCGTGGTGGTGTGCACCTGGCGCTGTGTGTAGTGCAGTATGTACCTGGTGTGGTGTGTACCTGGTGCGTTGTGTCGTGTGGTGTGTACCTGGTGCTGTGTGCAGTTGGGGCTGTGTATAGCTGGTGTTGTGGGAGGTTACAGCTGGGGCAAAGCACTGTCTGTTGCCAGCACAAAAGGCGGAAATCCTGTTGGAGGTCGGGGGCACAGGCAGGGTGCCACTGGTGTCAGTGCGGGGGGCGGCATGCGGAGGAACGCGGGTACACGCGCCAGCAGGTGGCGGCGATGGGGGCAAAGGCAGTTGGGATGGGGTGCTTTGAAACAGTGCGGTGCTCGGAAACAACGTGATGTGGCTGTACACCAGCAACTCCACCATGGTACTGCCTGATTGTACTGCGTGTCAGCACTCGGCCGGCACCACTCTGGTGGCAACCAACGCAGTGTCCTTCGTGATGCTGCAGGCCGGGGCCGTGGGGCGGCAGACTGTGCTGTACGGCAACAGCACCGAGACCATCACCCCGGAAGTGACTTACATGGCGCTGGACTTCTATGACAACCTGACGCGGCCACTGGACGCAACCTCCACTGGGGTGGTGGTGACCTCGGACAAAGCGCGGGTGGGCAACAACACCGTGGCGTTCTATGGGGAGCATGGGGCGGTGTTCCAGGGCCTCGCCGTGACTGGCACCCCTGGAAGCTCCGTCTCTATTCAGTTCTCCCCACAGCAGAAGGTGCCCACCTTACAAAGTTTTTGTCTATATTGTTCATTGTTGTCGTCGCGTCCGCTGTGTGTGGCGTTGGTGTTGTCGTCGCCCCAGGCCGGCGTGAATGTGACGTGCTTGTCCCTGGCCGGCGTGAATGTGGCGTGCTTGTCCCAGG
>LGRX02030324.1:6651-19966 GCA_001247695.2 Cymbomonas tetramitiformis
TGCCTATTCTACGAAAGGTGGGTTTACACACCGTAAGGACCCCTTACGGTGGGTTACCCAACCCTAAGTAAAACGATTATTTCAGCCCCTAAACTGACCCCCTGGTCATGTTCATGGTGGCAGGATGACTTTAGACACTCCCAAGAGGCATCCGCGAAGAATTATATCGGATGTATCCGGGTTTGTTAACCTGAAAACCCAAACCCAAACCGGCAAACCAATTATCGCATATAAATCGTGTCATATAGCGTAAAAAACCGTCATACCACCCTCACTTCGCGTGACATTTTGAGGGTCAAGATGGCCTCGAATGAAAATTTTGACAAGACACTGCAGAAAGAGCAGCTCGAGAACTTGACAACATAGGTCTCCAAATTTCCAAAGGGCCATCGAGGAAGGCCACATATCTACCAATATACAAAATTATGTGGTAACCCACCGTAAGCATATATGATCGGAACCCGCTACACCCCCCCATTTCGCGAGCGCATTACACACATCGGGCACATCGCATCCATCCATAGTATGTTCCTCAGCTTTCATTCAACTCATAAACTGTCTGAAAATCGATAGGTTTGACACCGTAGACCTCATAACGCCACCACTACAGGCCGCCGAAAATTCCTCTTACGGCGGGTTAACCCACCGTAAGATTAGTAGAATAGGCACTATTGCCGGGGAGCCTGTAACAACAGGAGACACGCAGTCCTCGTTGCACGTGTGATATATAGGGAATCCAGATAAAAACCCTGACTGCCTGTTGATTCATGCACATGCAGTCAACAGGGAATGCTGACTTGCTGAGCTCAGCAAGGAGCGCAAACCCCACGCAATATGTTTCTAGAAATGTAGCCCGAGTATTGGGGCTGACCCGCAAGTACGATCGTACTTGCGCAGCACTGCCTCAATGGTAACATGATTTGATGAGAACGAGGAGTGTTGCACCAGGCGATTGAGACCACGCCACTTCTTCTGCAAACAATTCGTCGTCCACAACCGATTGACATATGCATGCTCTTACCACTGAGATCACAGTAGGCGTCCATATCAAATGGCACATACTTCTGGTTCAGGAAGTCAAATATGTTTGTCTATCCTTAATTTCCAATCTTGCCTGTCACTGGGTTCCATCTTCGTCAGACTGCTGGGAACCTCTGTGACCAGTGCTTTCATTCGCTGTGGCACTGTCCTCCCGATTCTTGATCTGCACTTTCTTGGACTTGAACGTTCCGACCCGTATGCACCGCCACGAGAGTAGCTACATACACATTTTCACCCTTCTGTATGCTTGGCATGTATTGCGTCCAACCATAGCAGTGGAGAATCCAGCCAAATCAAAGAGTCTCCCGTAGATAAAACAAGGCTGGCCTCGCTATGGTTTGTCTGAAGAGTCTGGGGTATTGCGACCCTTTACTCGGTTGGGAACTTGAGATCCACCACTCTCGGAGGAGTTCGTCCCTGACGCGATTCCTTTCCCTGCCGCGGGGCGAAATGAGGGCTCTCCCATTTGTTGTCGTAGGGGGGGGGGGGATACCGGACCCCACGCACCACGGACACTTTAACGTCAGGGCACCGTTAAGTAGTGTTAAGCACCGAATCTCGACCCCACCACCCCAGCGGACAAGAAAAGCGGTACCCCCCTCCCCGTACAACCCTAAAGTATGAGCGAGAGTGGCAGTAATTAGTAATAGTCTAATTATGTTTGCTGCCGGGCGACGCTGAGGTTGTCCAGTTACAGGATGAACCAAATGATGAACCAAACCAGCTTCAATCAGACCTTCCCTGGCAGATATCTCATGATAGTCAGGTCGACGAGATAAGGCGCCTGGAACCCATAATAATGAACCTGGGATATATATTCCATCTCCGGTACCGTTCCACCTCCACTAGATCCATGTTCCATTGAGCCGGTTTTCTAGGAGCCATAAGCCATACCAGGGATTACTTTGTGGTCTCCCAACAGCTTGAAAACCGTCCAGATAAGATAATGTCTCCAGATTTGAGTGGTACAGTGATGAAGGGCACATACAAAATTCGATTTCTCCGGCATCATAGTTTTGCTCGGCTCCAGTGAACTGCCTGCTGCTCTTAAAAGTAATGGGTTGTACGACTCATTTCCCACATCGTGTATCAGCACTCCACCCAGTGCTACTCCACTCGCGTCAGTCTGAACCACACAGGGGTGGACTCCATCCGCTGCAGCTTGCATGTCAGGCAATGCCAGAATGGGAGTAACACACAAGGCCTTCATCTTTATCATTTTCTTCGAAAACCCAGCGTTGTTGTGGACCCCATTGCCAGACTACAACCATCCGACCCCCTTTGTCAACTGGGCATTGTATGACAATTGCTAACTTGTTACTGC
This sequence comes from Cymbomonas tetramitiformis, assembly GCA_001247695.2. Taxonomy (NCBI): domain Eukaryota; kingdom Viridiplantae; phylum Chlorophyta; class Pyramimonadophyceae; order Pyramimonadales; family Pyramimonadaceae; genus Cymbomonas; species Cymbomonas tetramitiformis. The sequence continues at coordinate 9,017 of LGRX02030324.1, forward strand.
TTTTGCGACATGCTATGTTTGTGACATGTGGGCTTTCGATCCGACCTGACTGACAGAGGCCATCTGATAGGCCAGAAAGCCGGCAATTGAAAGTAACTACGGCAGCTACACCACGGAGGAATATATAAGCACTTACATACCTTGTCCTTACAACTCACGTTTACATTTTCGTTTGCGACGCACCTTGAAATGCCACTACTGTATCTTACTAGCTAGGAAGCCATGCCATCAAAGCGAGCAGAATGTATTGTCGCCTACATCATGGATATGTTTTCTCAACACGGGATACATAACCCTACCTAACAAGAATATTAATCTTCTTCCGAGGGGCATGACTAAGGATGTTGTGTGGAACAACTACAATGAAAATACAGGGGCGCGGAAGACATGCAATGTTCATTGCGGGGATTTTGTCATGTGACTGTGGCGTGACGACGAGCTTGACGATTTCTACGAGTGCTGCAAATAATGATGGATTGAAGATATAGATTCTAATGTATCAGCAATATAATAGCCTTAGCACTGTGAAATGATCGAAATCTCTTGCCTAGAAGACTTCATAGACAAATATTTGGTGTATATTGATTAAATTTGTATGATGATATAGATTTGTGTATCATATGCTAGTACCCATCTCAGTTGCAACTTATTTTACGGGAATTGAAGCACCTGAATACGCACATTCATAAACGTGTACCGTGCATTCTGGCCTAAATTGCACATGGATGTACCCATATTTGCATACTTGTACATGATATGCACGCATATGAACAAAAATGCAACAAAAAAATCTACCGGGACTCGCCGAGTACGAAAGCATCATGCACAAATAAATAATTTGAGTAATATTTTGTAATAAAAATTGCGGGACGACTTACGTGTCGCGTACGTGTCGCTTACGTGGCACATTTCAGATGACGTGGCAATAACTTTTAGACGACGAAAATTGTGTCAAAATGAAGGTTTTTAGACGACGATCGAGATTCATTTATTCCCAATAGTCTGTTACGGGCTGTCACCCCACTATTCTGCCACCACTCTACCCCCCACCCCTCCGGGTAATCTTGGGGATGTCCTGTGGTGCATTTGAGTACCTCGCACGCCCTTAGACCTCAAGGGAATCACTCCAGAGCGGCCCATCTGCTCACCCACCCACCACACCGAGGACCCCCTCTGGACCTCTATGACTAACCCCCAAAATTCCTGCAAAGGTTTTGCAGGCTCTTCTCGCCCCCCTTAGCCCCCCGGCGTGCGAATTACCCCAAGGTACCTGCTTGACCCCTGTGCACCGAAATATGGCCATTGGGCCTACGCTACAGCTCGCACAATGCAGCTGAATCACTACCCCTGGGCTTCCCTCCAGAATTGGAGGGCAAACCGTCATAGAGATATCGGGGGCCAGCCACCTTTAATTTCAAGGGGTCTACGGCCACCCCAGGGCCCAAGGGGGGTCGATTGGACCTCCACAGGGCTTAGTAGATAAGTTATGATGATTTCCTACCCGGGATGCCGATTTTGAAGTTGGGTCGATATCTCTATGACGGTCGAGTTTTTTCCGAAAATCGATACCGTTTTTGACTTAGTCGCGTAGACCTCCCACGAGTGCGAGCCACGGGCTGTCACCCCACTATTCTGCCACCACTCTACCCCCCACCCCTCCGGGTAATCTTGGGGATGTCATGTGGTGCATTTGAGTACCTCGCACGCCCTTAGACCTCAAGGGAATCACTCCAGAGCGGCCCATCTGCTCACCCACCCACCACATTGAGGACCCCATGTGGACCTCTATGACTAACCCCCGAAATTCCTGCAAAGGTTTTGCAGGCTCTTCTCGCCCCCCTTGGCCCCCCGGCGTGCAAATTAACCCAAGGTACCTACTTGACCCCTGTGCACCGAAATGTGGCCATTGATTGGGCCTACGCTACAGCTCGCACAATGCAGCTGAATCACTACCCCTGGGCTTCCCTCCAGAATTGGAGGGCAAACCGTCATAGAGATATCGGGGGCCAGTCACCTTTAATTTCAAGGGGTCTACGGCCAACCCAGGGCCCAAGGGGGGTCGATTGGACCTCCACAGGGCTTAGTAGATAAGTTATGATGATTTCCTACCGGGGATGCCGATTTTGAAGTTGGGTCGATATCTCTATGACGGTCGAGTTTTTTTCCGAACATCGATACCGTTTTTGACTTAGTCGCGTAGACCTCCCACGAGTGCGAGCCACGGGCTGTCACCCCACTATTCCGGCTGCCACCACTCTACCCCCCACCCCTCCGGATAATCTTGGGGATGTCCTGTGGTGCATTTGAGTACCTCGCACGCCCTTAGACCTCAAGGGAATCACTCCAGAGCGGCCCATCTGCTCACCCACCCACCACACCGAGGACCCCCTCTGGACCTCTATGACTAACCCCCGAAATTCCTGCAAAAGTTCTGCAGGCTCTTCTCGCCCCCCTTACGCCCTTAGCCCCCCGGCGTGCAAATTACCCCAAGGTACCTACTTGAGTTGACCCCTGTGCACCGAAATATGGCCATTGGGCCTACGCTACAGCTCGCACAATGCAGCTGAATCACTACCCCTGGGCTTCCCTCCAGAATTGGAGGGCAAACCGTCATGGAGATATAGTATCAACGGGCTTGTGATTTGGTAAAGCATACGATAAACGATATATATATCGATACTAGCTACTACCCGTAGGGCCCGCATTCGGTATGAGGGTGTTCGCGTCACGGTTTGGAATAATTAAATATAGATCCCCCCTTTCCATACACTCTCTCTCTTTCGGAGTAGACACTTGACACTATCGACTATTCTATGTTTAAAATGGTTAAAAATTGTCGCACCGAAGGTGCATCTATTCCTCTCGTAATATTCTATCTTGAATCTAACAATCTTTACCGTGACACACGTCTATTGTATATAAATTGTATCCAGTCGGCTTTTTAAGTATAAATATAGATGGCAGCGCCAGCGGTGTCACTTCATGTATTCCCTCCACCTTTTCACATTCAGAATTCACGCATCGTGGCGAATCGCTACTGAGACGTGTCAGGTGTCACTACCCGTAGGAACCTTTGGGGGGAAAACCCCGGCGTGCCACATACTAAAGCTTTGCAAATTGCAATGGGCCATGGCCATGACATGTACATCGCGATGTCGATGTCGATGACGGCCCAGAACCGCCGAACATGACAGAATCAACAATCATGATTTGCAATTCAGCGATTCGGAGCGGTCAGACGCGAACTCACATTTCCTCGTGCGGTTGAGACGTTGAGACCGTCGAGTGTTTAGTGTAATAATAATAATAATAATAATAATAATAGTAATACAAATAATAAAAATAATCGTATAACGTAGGAGGAACGTATATCGTAGGTAAAAATTACAGAGATTGAGAGATGATAATATAATCACGTAATAGTTGCGAGATGCATGCATGCAGACATGCATGAGATATGTACAACATATGCATAATCATATATGATCGCACACGTGCCAGACGCTGTAAAAATTATAATATGCGTTCACACAATTATTCTACATGCGTATGTAGATCAGGAATGGTCTACTGAATTGAGTGCATTCATCTCTGCTTCACTAAGAACCATATCTGAAAAATCTAGCTGCAGATGGGTGACATTTATGAAACGACCGATATCGTGAATGCTTGCAGACACGCTTGCGGATGCGCCTGCGCCTGCGGATGCACCTGAAGCGTCGTTTTGTGCGGATCTCAGTTCAAAAGCCATTTGCTTCAGATCTTCAAGGGAATGATTTGGGTATGTATTTGGTATTATGCGCCTGCGCCTGCGGATGCGCCTGCACTGATATTTGCGATGATCGATGATGCATAAACGCAGTGGCAATTCATGCAGACATTTATTCCGAGTATATGCAATGTGTGGACGCGCATGCATGCTACAAATTATAAAAACACGCAAGTGGCACAACGTGCTTCCTTTTAATAGACATTTATATTTGCAGACGGCGTGCTCACATGTCGCGATGAGATCTAGCGGGCTCCTTTCTACATCGTCTGCATGTCAAACACGCATGGTGCAATTATGAAATATATCTGCCTACAACTCGCTTCCTGTATCGCAACTGTCGAGTCTGCGTGTCGGTTGGGATGCATCCAACGGGATATCTGCCAAGACGCCATGCGAATGGAGACGATACACATTTAAATTCAGCCATTGGCACTACCATGCGAGTATAAAATGTCAATCATGACAATCAAGCACATATATTCAAGCAAATGCGCAGATGGCATCACGATATGCAAGTGTGGCATTTGCGATACAGGAAGCGAGTTGTGAGCGTGTGCTTGTGCGAATGGGGTATATGAATAGCAGTGATTACTTGTGCTTCGATGCAATTTAATCAATAATTAGAAATCCCTCAGATGGGATGCTTCGCTGACAAGTGGCATTACCAATTTATACACCTGTGTGATAAGATCAGATTCTACGCTACGGACACGTTCATGAATGTACATCGGAATATCCGATATATATATATATATATATAAATTGAATAATCGTCATTCGGGAGGCATAGTCAGCCACGTCGGCTGATTATGAAAAACAAAGCAACGCCCGATAATTATGTAGAATATAGTCACCTACATGCATGTACTTTTGTGCACCGTCGGTGCGTATTTTCTATTTTTTATTTTCGTATACCTGAAACCCAACGTATATGATATCGCAACATTCATTTTGGTTTTCCGTCGCTGAGCGGAAAGGGCAGGCAGCCCTTATTTGACTTGATGGATATGAACTATCTGCGTGATATTGAGAACGCATATGGTTCGTATCTTATTCCCTGGACTGTTAGTAACCCACGGGTACCAACATTCTTCGGATCAAGTAAGCAATTCTCTTGAACCATGGGGGATATAATGAGCGCTCGGGAGTGTGAGTTCGCGCGGGTATGCACGTTTTCAAGAATGTCTTGACACTATGTTTAGTGTTCCTCATGCTCCCGTGATTGCGACAACATTTATGCTTCGTCACATCTCAGAAAACGACCACTAACATATTCATTAGGATACAGTTGGCATGTTGGGACTCGAACCCAATCCGGGATGTATTCAGCTTACATCCCGGACACCATGCATGCCATATTACATGACTATTGAAAACCGCATAAAAAAGTCGCGTGAAATATTTCAAGTTGACTATGCGTGCCAAATATAAAAAACCGTGATGAGAAAAACGAAGGGAGCTCAAGGGCTCGAAGGAAATCATGGCGGTAGAGGATGGTTGGTCGCAGAGGTGAACTGCCACGCGCCACCTGCCACAACGAAAGCGAAACCTGACGAAAGGGTTAGCACGCAATTCACATACTATAACAAACTTTTACACCCAGGTCGAGTGGGAAAAACAGGCACAAAGTGTAAGTAGGCACAAACCAACAAAGAGTGGGGCTGTATGGGCGGGCGCACTGCGGTGAACTGTTTCGGCATACACCATAGTTGCAAAATCGAGTCAGTCGCGGAAATTGTCGCAGAAAATGTGCAAAATAGAGAACTTCCAAAAGAACATTCATTGCTCACAAATACGGTCGGGACCACTTGTGAAGCAGCCGTTCAAACAACAACGGAGAAACGGGAAAACAGAGAGCTAGGAACCAACCGTACCGTAAATTGGAGCTTTGAATCTCACGGGCTACCTGCACAATCTCCGACACGCCCACAAACCGCGCTTTTAGTTTACACATAAACAATGAAAAATACTGAAAAGTGAAAAATAGTGAAAAGTATAAAGCTGGAGTAGCAGGCAGTTCAGGTCTGCGTGCAGTGCAGTGCCGTAGTGCAGGGTGGGCGCTCCTGGTGAATAATGAATGTAACGTTGGCAGGCGCGGAACGTATTTGGAACGGGTGCTCGGTCAAACACTCATACCAGGTACCGTCATACGCGGGTCCGCGGCATTCTCGATTCAGGATTAGGTTCCATGAACCTGCTTCATGGATAGTAGGAAAAATTAACGATGAGAGTCCAGGAAATATCCGGATCTGACGCCCGTAACCATCTAAGATTCAATCGGACGATAACCTGATTTTTGGTTGAAATCTAAAACATCATTGGCTCGAATTTTTCGAACCAATACCTGACCTGAATGGAAGATCGGGTATGAAAAAGTTACGAATTTAATGAAGTACTGCGAATATGATTGGTCAGATGAGCAGCGTCTGTGAGCTCCTCGCAAAATCTGGAGTAGGACAGCCGACGTCTGCAGTAGGACAGCCGACACGATGCGGCAGATCGGCATTTCTGAATCGGAAGGCTCAAAAAGAGCATATTAGGCGGCTTAATAATATAGATTCTAAAAGGGTGCCGATTTGGGGACAACTACCTGTAGAGCTCTAGTGTGGAACCATCCAAATCAACAAATTCCTCCGAAACAATATCACGCCAAATTCTGCTTCCCGCACCGTGATACACAATTGCGCAATGAAGAGACGTTGGCAAGGGAAACATGATGCAGCAGGGAAATCTAAACGTGGGAAAGAGTGGGGAAACTGTCCGGCTTCAAAAGGTGGATTTCGCCGCTTCCCACCTGGCTGGCGCGAATGAGCAGTGATAGGTTCCTTCGTGAATTCCAATGCACCAAATTATCTATACCGGATCTACAAATATCTATTCATAGATACTTGAACACCGTGTCAGGTGGTGGCAGAGATAACTGATAAAACGCACAATGCCCTCACATTAGCTGGGGCTAGTCACTTGAGACAGCTTTGTCCTGCGCGGAAGAACACCTCAGTTGCACTCTCTGCGCTTTTCTCAGATACTCTTCGCGGGGATCGTGGACAGGTAAAGGTTCTCGTTTGAAAAATTCAAAAGCAACTCGCGAAATTGAACAAAGTGAAAGTGAATCCGAGCAAGAAGATTTATTTGGTGCGAATCCGCCAGAACACTCACCGAGCTATGCCATTGTACCGTAGCTGTGCCGCCTGCACCGTTTCTTCCACGGTGTGGCGCCTTTGTGCTCGATAAAATCTTGAGCTGCAGCTTGATCTTCGTGGACAGGGGAAGAAACCGCGTACGATGTTCTAATCCGATCACTCAGCAAAGGAAAAGACGAGGGGGCAGACCCCGAGGACAGCGACGAAGGTATGACCCTCGGCCGCCTTCCTCCAGCCGCAGAGACTATTATGTAGGAAGTTGCTACCGTACACAACTGATTCGTCGACTGGTTAACACAGAAGCGGCCGCTGACTCCGAAGAGTTCGACGAAGATATTGGGTACGCTGCGACTCTTAGTTGGAACCGGAAGTCGTCGATAATCTAGAGCCAGTAGGAGCGCGAGACGCGCCTTTTGGAAAAGATCGAGAAATGATCCCGGTCGTTCTACTATCCTAGTTATCCGCTTGTGACCAGCACTTCCACTTTCCCAAGTTCTGTATTCTCGGAGCCCCTTTTCCAGCCGCCTCTCGGGTTCGCTGACCCCTCTTTGAGATTGTTGGCCCACAGCGCCGAGCCTCACGGCCCCATCTTCGATTCAGTATAACTTAGTGCTGCGGCTCCGCTCTGCATCATTCGTCACGTGTGTTGCAGTCCCTTGGCCCCGTCTCTAACTCAATGCAGCGCAGTGCGCGGTCCAGGGTCCGTTACATGTATTCGCTTTTGGAGGCGAATCGTGTATACTCTCTTGTGGTCGGATATTGTCCCCGAAGTTTACCTAGCAAGCCCTGGCAACTCACCTGACAAGCTGCCGACTGGTTTGCTGGAGAGCTCAGCGATGAATCTGATGAGTCGGGCAACTTGGACGAGGAGGACGGAGAGGAGGAGGAGGAAGACGATAGTGGTGATGAAGAGGGTGGTGAGGACGAAGAGGAAGAGGAAGACGGCGATAGTGGTGATGAAGAGGGTGGTGAGGACGGAGAGGAGCAGGAGGAAGAGGAGGCCGATGATGAAGGTGGCGAGGACGAGGATGAGGGTGGAAACAGCCAAGAGGCTCAACCCGAGGTAATGGGGCTTGGCAAGATGGTATCGCCAACTGCTGCGGCACCTGCTTCACCGCCTGCGGCGCTGTGCACGGCGTTGGCTACCCTACCTAGGCTTCAGAGAAATGCGCTAACCTGAGGCCCTGCAGGGCTTTGTTTGACTGGCCCTCCCATCGGCATCAAGGCGCTCCTGAAAAGAATGAGCTCGGGTTGTACAGAAAAGCGGTGTAAACAACAGCTTCCTGCAGCACCTGGATGCAGAGCTCTCCGCTGAGCAGGTGCAGCAACCCCCCTTACTCCCTGGGGCAGAGCTCTCCGCTGTTCACCTTCCGCCATTCACAGGCGGCTCCACTGTACTCGGTGTTGATGGTGCATTCAACAGGGTTTCCCACGTGGCGTTGGACAGACGGAGCTCATGCTCGACCCGAAATTGCCTCATAGCATGGACAGCAGTGTTACGGCAAATCGCAATGCTAGCGGAGGGTTGGGTGACAAAACCACGAGGGTGACAAAACCACGTGGAGGACAAAACCACGTGGGTGACAAAACCACGTGGAGGACAGAGCAGGCGCCCCTAGAGGGCCCTAAAGAAACCCTGAGTTCAGGCGTGGACAGGGTCACGGGCGAGGCTCACGACAGAACCTCTGCCGGTGTGAACGCGAGCGTGGCACGCGGCGGCGCACCAGTGATGTGACATGGGGTGTGGCATATGAGAGAATTCCACGGATGTACTCGGAGGAGCGGAAAATTACTGAATGCATCACTCCAGTAACGTGATGGCAGGAACTTTACTGATGCGATGATGTCATTAGGAACTTTACTGAATGCGGGCAAGACATGTGGAAGATCTCCACTGCCGTGATCGGGGACAAGGCGTGTGGCAGAACTCCGCTGGTGTGATTGCATGCGGCATATCGAGGCACACCACTGATGTGCAGACGGAGCATTGAGGCGTGGAAGCACTGATCTGATCCAGGGGGTGGCAAGTGGCATCACTCTGCCCATGTGATCGTGAGCGTTGCATGCAGAAGAACTCGATCAATCTGTTCGCAGGTGTGACATGTAGTAGAAGGTCACTGATATCCTCAGCGGTGCGGAATACAGCAAAACTTCGCTGTTGTGATCGGGGGAACGGCACACGGCAAAAGTTCCTTGTTGTAGGGAGTTTGGGGCGAGGCATCTCGCTTTGCTCTCCCGATGTGATCACAGGCGTGGCATAAAGCAGAACTCCGCGAAGCCGCTCGTGGGTGCCACGTGGCATAAAGCGGAACTCCGGAAAGCCGCTCGTGGGTGCCACGTGGCATAACGCGGAACTCCGCGGAGCCGCTTGCGGGTGTCACGTGGCATAAAGCGGAACTCCGCGAAGCCGCTCGTGGGTGCCACGTGGCATAAAGCAGAACTCCGGAAAGCCGCTCGTGGGTGCCACGTGGCATAACACGGAACTCCGCGGAGCCGCTCGCGGGTGTCACGTGGCATAAAACGGAACTCCGCGGAGCCGCTCGCGGGTGCCACGTGGCATAACGCGGAACTCCGTGGAGCCGCTCGTGGGTGCCACGTGGCATAATGCGGAACTCCGCGGAGCCGCTCGCGGGTGCCGCGTGGCATAAAGCGGAACTCCGCGGAGCCGCTCGCGGGTGTGGCAGATATCCACTGTGACCGTGGGTGGGATTCAAGTCAGGCCTACAGCGCTTTTGGTTTACTGACCGGACCGGCTCTGACGTGGGCGCGCTGCTGCTGTGCTCGGTGCAGCTTGCGGACGCGGGCGCCAGGAAACCAAACTTCCAGGTCCGCCCTATGCCGTCTGCTCACGTGGCAGTTTGTGGCTGACTCATGACAATCGTGCGCACCTCGCTTGCCGTCTGCTCACGTGGCAGATTGTGGCTGACGCACGACAACCGTGCGCACCTCGCTTGCCGTCTGCTCACGTGGCAGATTGTGGCTGACTCACGACAACTGTGCGCACCTCGCTTGCCGTCTGCTCACGTGGCAGATTGTGGCTGACGCACGACAACCGTGCGCACCTCGCTTGCCGTCTGCTCACGTGGCAGTTTGTGGCTGACGCACGACAACCGTGCGCACCACTCGCTTACCGTCTGCTCACACGTGGCAGGTGTGGCTGACGCCACGACAACCGTGCGCACACCTCGCTTGCCGTCTGCTCACGTGGCAGTTTGTGGCCCAGCTGGCATACGACAACCGTGCCGCACCTCGCTTGCCGTCTGTACTCACGTGGCAGTTTGTGGCTGACTCACGACAACCGTGCGCACCTCGCTTGCCGTCTGCTCACGTGGCAGATTGTGGCTGACTCACGACAACCGTGCGCACCTCGCTTGCCGTCTGCTCACGTAGCAGTTTTTGGCTGACTCACAACAACCGTGCGCACCTCGCTTGCCGTCTGAGAATGGACCGCCGGGAGCCTGTCGATGCCTGGCTGAATTTGGACCGCCCACTCCAGTCTCGTCACGAACGACCGCAACCACGGTGAACAGTGTACCTCTCCCCAAGCTGTTGTCGCGTGCCAGTATCTTGTGCAGATATGGGATGTCGGGGGATGCTGGATGCTTCAGGCATCCCCGCTGGCATCGGGCGTGCGCGGTATGACCTGGGAGCTCGACCTACCGGGGGGAGCACCGGAGGCACTGTGCGCCTCTTTCGGCGGGCACCAGTGCGCAGGGCTTCACAGCAAGCTTCTCACCAGGTGTGGTCTTCGCCTCGATGCATCGCCCGTCACGTGCCATCTCTGCTTGCTTTCGAATGCATTTTGCCATTCCCGGACGTGAAGCTAAGCCTGCCTGGTGGGCGCGTGGGTGAGGGAGTAGAAGATGGGCGAGGTCAGCTTGACACCACGGAAAAAGGGACGCCTCATGCACCGGGGCTCCTGACACGTGGCACCTTGCACCAGGGCGCCTGCAACGTGGCACCTTGCACCGAGGCGCCGGACACGTGGCACCTTGCACCGGGGCGCCGGACACGTGGCACCTTGCACCGGGGCGC
>LGRX02030325.1:0-12746 GCA_001247695.2 Cymbomonas tetramitiformis
TGATATATCTATTTGAAAATCGCCTACATGCTCAGTACAATCCATCCATAATGTGCCGAGGGTCGGCGGGGAGCCACCGTTGCGTACGATGGCGACCAAAGTTGGGGTTGAGGCCTGAAACAACGCACAGTAGTGCTGGGAAAATGTCACATGTTTGATATCATGCGATCGGGCATCAGATGAAGGAGCGGGCAATGTTTTCATTTGAAAACCATCTACATGCCCAGCACGATCCATCCATAATGTACCAAGGGTTGGCGGGGAGCCGCCGTTGCGTACGGTGGCGCCCAAAGTTGAGGGCGGAAACAACAGCCCACAGTGCCCGAAAATATCGCATGTTTGGTGCCACGCCATCGGGAGTGGGATAGGAGGGAGGGTGATATATCTATTTGGAAATCGCCTACATGCTCAGTACAGTCCATCCATAATGTGCCGAGGGTCGGCGGGGAGCCACCGTTGCGTACGATGGCGACCAAAGTTGGGGTTGAGGCCTGAAACAGCGCACGGTGCTGGGAAATGTCACATGTTTGATATCATGCGATCGGGCATCAGATGAAGGAGCGGGCAATGTTTTCATTTGAAAACCATCTACATGCCCAGCACGTTCCATCCATAATTTGTCAAGGGTTGGCGGGGAGCCGCCGTTGCGTACGGTGGCGCCCAATGTCACCAAAGTTGAGGGCGGAAACAACAGCCCACAGTGCCCGAAAATATCGCATGTTTGGTGCCACGCCATCGGGAGTGGGATAGGAGGGAGGGTGATATATCTATTTGGAAATCGCCTACATGCTCAGTACAGTCCATCCATAATGTGCCGAGGGTCGGCGGGGAGCCACCGTTGCGTACGATGGCGACCAAAGTTGGGGTTGAGGCCTGAAACAGCGCACAGTGCTGGGAAATGTCACATGTTTGATATCATGCGATCGGGCATCAGATGAAGGAGCTGGCAATGTTTTCATTTGAAACCCATCTACATGCCCAGCACGTTCCATCCATAATTTGTCAAGGGTTGGCGGGGAGCCGCCGTTGCGTACGGTGGCGCCCAATGTCACCAAAGTTGAGGGCGGAAACAACAGCTGTCAGGGTCATGACCGATGACATATGTATCATACATGTCATACGTGTCATACCTGTCAGACATATCATACCATGTCATGTCATATATTATGACAGTCGGTCGCGTCATATATCATTATGACAGTCGGTCGCGTCATATATTATTATGACAGTCGACAGTATGGTCGACCATGACTGTACATGTCGAGTCGCGTCATATATTTATGACAGTCGTCAGTACGGTCGACGATGACTGTACATGTCGCCAGATGATAATGTCATATCATCAGGCATCCCTGTCATCGAGAGTTCGTATGTCGAACTCGAAGATGGCAAAGCAAAGATACATCTTGAATACAAACAAGAACCATCTTGGCTTTCAGCATGCGCGGAACTCGCATGCGCAGCATGAACGAACTAGTCGTTATTACCATGCTGGTCGTTCAACCTACGTCTCGGGTTCACAACCCAATGGCGGTACCATCTAAGATGATGGGAGACGTAAGGTACAAAAGTGAGGAAGCGTTGTGCTTCAGCAGATCTTCTTACAGAGACTGCACTCACAAACCCGCTCATCCGTACACTTGCATTGCTGTCCAAACTTTGCAGTGTTTATTTTGTATACTGATAATATATTCACGGCGCTTGTCTACATAGCCGTATCAGATGGTATTCTAAAAGTCGTCAAGGCACGATACTCGAGAACTCAAGTGGGTGCAGCGATAGACGTAGTATATTTAATATTGTTCGCAGGTTTGCAGGTGGGCGCATATCAACAGCGCTCGCATAATATTGAATATCTGCAGGGCGAATAATATACACTCGCATATCGACAGCGCAGAGATAGCGCGAGGAGATTTTTCGCAGCGCACACGCAGAAATAGCTGATCGCACATATACGCGAGAAGGTGTGCACATAGCATACATCGACGCAGCAATGAAACGTATTCGCACAAATGGTTCGCAAATGTATGCATGTTCGCAGATGCGACAAATCATCGGCGAAATCGTTTTCGCGTGGAAAATCATCAGCGCAGTATCACGATTTTCATGATTACACTAAATTGCTTCATACATGTTGATGCGCGATGGTCACTAATTTACAGATGGCAGCATGCGCGATGGTCGCATAATTCTACAGAAGTCAATCGCAGCATGCGCGCGCTTGTATGAATCACTTTCAAAAATTGTCCAGAATGATATATTACATAGTGGTCATCGACAGAATTTTGATTCGTATACATGTCAGCGCTCGCATTCGTATGCGACGTATATCAGCGATTTTTGCAAATAATTCCTTCGCACTGTTTACAATATCAGCGTGTACAATGATTATGGCCTGTCAGCACGATATACGTTCTTCATGATTTCGTCACATGCGAAGAACGCTCGATTTTAGCGCGTACAATTTTTGATGTGTTTACATGCAGTGAGAAGCACATATGTATAAGCTCGTCGAAATCATATGCAGAATGACTGTATACATGATCGTTATGCTTTGGATACATTACCACTATGTTGCTGTGAAAGTATCATTATCATACTGCAGCAAATTCCAAAGTGTTCTGATGGCTGCACAAATACTTTAATCATCAGCATTACTCTTATTAGCATCACAATGATCTGTTCACAACATGTGTGTGCGAATCAGCACACACACACATGCACTTATTTCACTTACAGCAATCATCAACATGCAGTGCATACACTTTTATACTATGCACATATCTTATGCTGAATGATTGCATTGATTGTGAATTGTACATGCTTTATTATACTGTACAGCTTGATCACGATACCAGCTGTAGTACATAGAGCATAAGCATATTGCAGTGAATGCTAGTCTATATTCGAATCCATGTAGCAAAGGGTGCCTGAAAGTGATCTCAACACCATAATTAGTTTGTCATGTCCTGGTGGAGCCGAGATGCTCTCCAGATCACATGTACATTCTATGGTGGATTACTGGATGGAATGCTCACCTGAGCTTCATGTAAAATCTATCAAGCAACTCATTTTGTAATGAGATTAGCATGGAATTACAATGATCCCTAAACTATATATATCATGTTAGATGTAATCAGTACATGGTATGCTGACTGTCTTGCATGATAAATTGTCTAGGATATTGTGATACCCAGAACATATCCTGCAGAGTGTGTACAAGTAAACATACACACATACTGACATAAGTACTAATCAGCAGTACTACACACTGCACATACACAAGCATTCATTATATATGTTGAGATTCACTGACTCAGAGTGAATAGATCAACTATATTGTATATGGTAATATAGATACCACTTTCCAAACACATGTGCATGGAAAGTGTCAATGATGGCGATACATAAGGGAACAGGATAAGACAACATGCTGTAGGGCTGGATGGAGTTATCTCCAGACCCGAAGGCAAAATACTGCACCCATAAAACAGCTGGTAACTGTTGGGTGCAGTCCATTCGTCTCATCCCACATAATCATTGCTGGAGCAACTACAACAACTACGTTGCATATTGACAGTTGAATCAGACTTGATCAGATCAATTGCATGCAACACACAGATCAGTATTTACATGATATCTGACAATAGTGTTAAGGACAATCACACACATATAAATGTGCTGTGTCAAGTTGCTGTGATTGTATCCAGTAAAGTCCAGATTTGTTCTAAATAAGATATATCACTTTGATAAATCTTAAGAGCACAGACCTATGCTCAGAACAAATCATAGGTTGATAAATATCACTAAAGTGGGTGTTTCCACTTAAGTTGATAAATCTATACATAATCAGAAAAGTACATTTGCTGTGCATGGGTTTAAATCAGTAAAACCCAGAATGCTGTCAACCATAAATGTTGATATACAGCACAACTCACTTATTTGCTATGAAATTTGTCATATGCAAAAGTGAAGTTCCTCACAGTGATTCTGTACTTACATTCCACATATACACTGAGATATGTCACCAAAGCAATATTTTAGATAGCTGAAAAAGCTGTAAAATGGGTAAAAATGCTCCACGTTTAATTTCAAAATGAAAAATGTGTGCCCATTTTATTTAAAATTATGATTTTATACCTATTGAGGTATCAGGAAATCATAATGACACATGTCATATCTGTGTGACACCCTAAATATTAGGTGTTGAATATATAGGGGTATACATATTGCTGTAACAATAAATCGCTCAAAATGCTGTACGTAAAACACATTTTGAAAATTTCGGATTGATTTTTTTTGCTGAAATGAATATTTATATATCAAATAACAATCCCTGATTTATGCAGCATGTGTAACGCCCTGTAACAACCCTAAAATTAAATGTGTGTAACAGGGGTGTAACGTACCTCCTGAAAACCACCTTACATTTATGTAGGTATTAAATGCAGTTTTGCTTAAAAATCTTTGCAAAAACATTATACTGCTTATTTTTTACCTGTATTAGGGTTACTGATATCATGTAACACCCTAATCAACATATTGAGTAAAAGGGCCACTGTAACATTACATGCCCTAAAATGCTACTATAATTTCGATAAACTTCGTATTTAGCATTAACATATCATGCTGTTTTCGACACAGACATGATTATGTATCGGGCAACAACCCAAGAACTGTTGGGCAACAACCCAAGAACTGTTGGGCAACAACCCTAAAACTGTATAAGCTGCTTCCTATAAGGACTGCAAGCTATAAGCTATAAGGTATATAAACAACTGACTGCCTATGTGTTCACACTTCCTCAAGGGGGGAAGAAGTTGGATAGGATTACACATATATCCATTTTATATTCCGATCTGGTGATTTCTGATGGATTGCTTTTGATAAAATCACTGCATCCACAAGTAACATTGAAATCTGTACAACGTTAAATCCACCATCACTAATAAAGTGTAAACTCGGATGGGAAACTATATCCCAATGACTATAAGTTGACTTTTGCTCAGCATTTACATTCTCAAGAAGTTTGGAATGCTGAATTATATACATAACATATAACCTGATACCATGCTTAATTGCATTTCCTGGATCAGAAGATGATAGTTATATAATGTATATATATATATCCCACTTGATACACTTTGGCATTATAGCCGTACATAAGAGTGGGAAGGACAAGTGCATCGCTGTAAGACTGGTTGATATAGTCCCAGTGCTGAAGGCAGAATTTGGCACCCGAATAACAGCTGATAACTGTTGGTGACCACTATGCAAGACCTTCCAAGCGTAACTCCTTTGTCCTAAAATGCAAGTGAATTGTTCATAATATGTTGACATCACATAAAAGCATTCTGATAAAAATCCTATATATTCATATGAGCTGTCATCACTACAATGTCACGGGTTTTTGAATCGTCGAAATGAGTATAACTCCGATGAATTCATTAGTACAGAATAAGCTGTTGAGATTATTCCTCCGGCTGGATTGCAATCATTCACAATCCCTGTACATTCCGGTGACAAAATATTGCACTGGACTGATCACCACATTTGGTATAATCTGTTATATATAAGTCACCAGAGAAAGCATTGCAATCAGCACAATGCTGTCTAGACTCACAAAGATGAGTAACAGATATTCTCAGATGTAATAAATGGAGGCACAATGTGACCTACGCTAAAATCGCGTATGCTCGGGCACTGTATTGTGACCTGCGCTAAGATCGTGTATGCATGGACACAACATGACTCGTGCCAATGACGTGGACATATTTTTTGCCACGACATCACATCTGAAATCAATAAATCACTCAGAGTAAAGGTGTTGACATCAGTATAGCACCATTATACATATAGTCATGAGGATTTTAAAGAAGACATAGTCTCTCCGATATTGACAAACATGGTACATATATATATATATCCATGCTCTCTGATCATATATTGACATCCCACAGCATACGATGATGGTAATAGCAAACCACTTCGCTGCTGGAGGGTAGTGTTGTATTTTATACAGCACATGCATGGGCACTATATGACCCACGCTGATGACGTGAATTCGGGCTGCATCCCAAAGACTGCGATGCACCTTTGGTGCAATGGGCTGCAACCCGAGAACTGCTATCCAGCTTCATAGAAAGCTTCCACGTCATCACATAGAGGTCGGACCTCTGTTGTATTTGAACGGCGCTTGACAACCGCCTAGCATTACACTTCCTTGAGGGGGGAAGATGATAAGCTAGAAATACAACTAAAAACCAAATAAATAATAAAGACAAATAATAAAACAAGTAAGTTGCATCATTGTTTTTGTTGTGGTAAGCCTGACTATATACAGTCAAACCATGCAGAACTCCATGAAAGTTGACACATACATCAGCCATGACATTCATATGAGCTTGATTTTAAAGACCTAGACATTGTATACATCTGGTCTAGCATGTATCCAGACTAGAATTGTATACTGACACGGTGCAAGCACTATAGCCTCTGCCACCGATGATCATTGGAAAGGGCAACCATTCTTGATACTTCATACATATCATCTGATTGGATCATTAAAGGTGTCAAGATTACTCAATGCAATATGCAGGCCACGGCCTGAGTACAACACCTAGAAAGGTCAAAGCCACTGAGCTGACCAATGCAGCATAAATGCTAGCTGCCTTGAAGGCTATACAATAAGCCTATTGCCCTTATGTCTTGATATGTATCCGTGTATTGGCATCTCTTTGAGGTAATTATGCCTACTGAATGAGCCATACCAACCATCTTGTCTTCATTGATCATTACATATCTGATCATCTCGCCATTGAGCAATGCCTATTCTGTGAGATTATATATCACGAGGCATTTCACTAGTGCACATTAAACAATTATAGTGCAACAAAGATCATCAGCTCTTCATCCTACCAAAAGGTTGAGTTGTTGTCAAAAGTATTGGATTTTCAGACACCATTTCTCAGAGGTCTATTCATCATGAAAGACAGAATCTGTGCAATCATGGCTATTCAGCCTCCAACATAGCTAACATAGCTATCCAGCTTATGACCCAACCGTTGTTAAGCAGCCTCCACGCTATATAGCTGAAAAATGGCAAGCAATCTCTTCGGTCATTCTTGGGCATAGAGCAATCAAGCACAGCCAATCCAGGATGTTTATCCCGAAATTCTCCAAGAGTTATTCATATTTTCCATGTGTCATATGAAAACAGCTAATATACCGCCCTATGATGGGAGTCATCTCCTTCAGCGAGGGGAAGTGGTTATGCTGTAAAGTTGACCAATCTGATCATCATAAAAGTGACAGATTTGAGAAAATCGATTGAAACTTGTATTGAAAATGACTATTCCTTACAATAAGGTATTGCACCTAAGGGAATAAGGGTTTCATCGTCTGAAATAGGAACAGACTTTTTCATTGACTCTAGTTCCTGAATCCAGAATCGTATAGAAAAAATGTTCTATCCTGTGCATATAGAAAGCACATTAGATTCAGATTCTGAGCATACAAATGGACTTGAATGCACTCAGGTTTGTACTAAGTTGCAATTGTCCAAAGTTTTATTCTGACATCACTATTTATTTGTGGAATAGCATACAATGGTATAAACCATCCACATATAGATTGACACCATATTTGTAATTTCATAACATTTTTGCACATAAGACAAGCATGCTTCATTGAGGAATAAAGACTCTTTGAAAATTCATTCTGGAATGTTTAGAAATTTGTTGCCTCATCCATTAGGCCACGAAGTCTTGGAAAACCCGCAATCTGCATACGGTCTCCAAGCACAGTTCATCCTCATTCTGGAAAGTGACAGAAATTTTATAGTCATAAAACAAGTCACAATTCTATCGGATTGAAATGACACATTCATCATTCATACTTATTTATCATAACAAGTCTCTGAATAGTGTTTGCCCAAAAATAAAATGGGCACCATTGAGATAAGTGATCATGTGCTGAAGAATATACACATATCACTAGGCAATGCCATGTTCTATTCATAATGAAATGACATGTCAGCCATCCATCAACTACGAAAATACAACTCGTAGTAAGTTGTTGTCATTACGGACACTTCTTGATTGACTCTCCATTAGCTTCGATACCAAAGTTAACTTCGGTACCATCACTGATTTCTTTGTTCATCATGACAATCATTATCCAGAATCATTGTCTAAGTTGGGTACACTATAGTGACCCTGAACTGACAATATATGTGGGCTGCAACCCAACGACTGCATTTGACATCATCTGGCATTTGCCACATTCAAAATCGTCAGGCATATTGCCAATATGACGTAGAGAGAATCAATGTTCAAATTGACATTGTTACCTCTAAAGCATTCGATGAGTAATCTCAGTCTGATTCTCTATCAAACCATTTTTCACATAACATAATGATTGAATAACATCCTCCATCACCATCTGATTAATTTGATACATCTCTTTTTACGAGGGGGAGGAAGAGTATAGATTCATTCATTTTTCATACAGCTGCCACAAATTGATTTACATCATTGTGATTTTGCTTGGAAGATTAAAAATCTTATCAAAAGTTCCAGCATCTGTGTATAGCAGCCATAAAGTTGATGACACGGTACATCATGCCGATTGAAACATCAAATGAAGTCTTATTTGACTTACTGACACATGAAGTTCATTATGAGGAAATCATGGATGCATATTTCTCTGGCTCTATCATATTATATGAAGGGCACTGACATAGGAGAACGATGGGTTTTCAAAGGTGAATAAGCTATATTGTAAGCTTACGACCATCCCTTTGACGTCAACAGCCTGAGATGCTGATTGTCGAAATTCAAGAGTTGAAGGATTCGTTGAATCAACCTTGATACATGTGTTTTGATTGATAAATTGTTGATCCATGGTTTCTCCCCAGATCTAGAGAAACTGGCACACAAGTTGTTGCCAATGTCTTAAGGAAAGCATCTGAGCAAAGGATTGCCAGTTGTGCCATCAGGCATCGAATTCCATGAACAGCAAAGCCGAGTGAGTAAATCCACCACTCTAGCTATTTGCCCGTCATTCCTTCCAGGTTCATGACAAGAGACAATTCATCAAAGTCATACACCAATACATAAGTCACATGCATGGTTGCACAGTTTGTATCCGAATGCCATTCCATCAAGGTTAAGCATCTTGACAGTAACTCTGGCCAACCAAAAGCCTTCCTGTCTTCGGATATCTTGAGCATTCTCATTTCCAGCTCCATTATGGACTAGGAAGCATCATGACTGTGCCTCGCCAGGACGCTAATCCTCAAAGCCGCACACTTGAGGCGAGCCTTATGAGACAGTGACCTTTGGCTTGTGGGGCGTCAACCCCTTATCAAATCCTGAACACTTGTTAACACCTGGATAAATTTATCATGATGCAACTTAAGTGGGATTATAAGTTCCATATAATCATATTGTCTACGTATGCTGAAGGCATAACTGCCGCATATGATCACAATAAGTCGCAGCTTCTATAACATTGTGGCTTCTGAGTCAAAAGCTGATAGCCGATGACTTTTGCCAATAAATTGCCGACCAAATAATAATCAGGCCGTGGAAACATGTACCCAAGAGGTTTTCATCCATCGGTCACATATATATCAGGGCTGCATCCCAAGAACTGCAGGGCTGCATCCCAAGAACTGCAGGGCTGCGATGCACCTTCGGTGCAATGGGCTGCAACCCGAGAACTGCAGGGTTATATCCCTAACATTTTTTGCCCTGCATCAAATTGATATGACAGGAGCAGGAATTGATCCTTCCTTGCTAAGGTGTAGTGAGCCTTGTATAAATCATACCCTTACACAGATACGCATATGCGGGTACCAATATCTGTGAAAAACTGCTAATGCTACCTTTGCCAAAGCCGTGGTTTGTCATCGGATTCTTGGCCAGTCATCCGAAGCTACCGGAGATATCGACTGAGGTAGACGGAGTTGTGATCCTAAGTTGTGCTTGACAAACATAACTAAAGAAATTTCACATTAGTACGTGGCGAATCCATTCTCACTCATCGCGACAGATGTTCGTCAAAGCGCGCGTACCGGACCAAATATTGAGGAGTTGAGCAGACCGGGTAAAGGATTATAAGTCCAATCCCGTTAAGCAGGGCCACTCCGTTTGCATTAAAAACAAGCCCCAAAAATCGGGCTCCCCGTTGCCGCCTATGATCCTTCAAAGTAGCTTAAGGAGGGGAGGAAGGGTTGGGTGCACTATATATAACTGTGGAAACATGTACCCAAGGGTTTTCGTCGATCAGTCATATATATAAGGCCGAGAATCGTGCGATTATAAATCGTTAAATCGTGGGATCATCGTTCGCAAAGAACGACGGCTAGCGCAAATAATCCGTAACGTAGACTTCGGATGCTTTGAATCGTCTAGTACATACACGATAACGTGTGGATCAATCAGTAATCCAGCGTCAATCTGTATCACGAAAACGCTCTTCATTGAACCTTGAAACGTCACTCTGAAATACGATACGATTTCCAGAAAGGTGGGCTACATCCTAAGAACTGTAAGGTGAGGGACTAAAGTGGACTCAGTTCCCCCCAATAACCTAAAAACACCATGAGGGACGCCTCAAATCGGTGTAAGAAGACTGGTACCAGCAAGAAGCGACAACAACAAAGACATCATAGACATATACAAAGGTATGCCCGTTGTGAGGTCACAACTCTTTTAAGAGGGGAGATCTGTCAGGGTCATGACCGATGACATATGTATCATACATGTCATACGTGTCATACCTGTCAGACATGTCATACCATGTCATGTCATATATTATGACAGTCGGTCGCGTCATATATCATTATGACAGTCGGTCGCGTCATATATTATTATGACAGTCGACAGTATGGTCGATCATGACTGTACATGTCGAGTCGCGTCATATATTTATGACAGTCGTCAGTACGGTCGACGATGACTGTACATGTCGCCAGATGATAATGTCATATCATCAGGCATCCCTGTCATCGAGAGTTCGTATGTCGAACTCGAAGATGGCAAAGCAAAGATACATCTTGAATACAAACAAGAACCATCTTGGCTTTCAGCATGCGCGGAACTCGCATGCGCAGCATGAACGAACTAGTCGTTATTACCATGCTGGTCGTTCAACCTACGTCTCGGGTTCACAACCCAATGGCGGTACCATCTAAGATGATGGGAGACGTAAGGTACAAAAGTGAGGAAGCGTTGTGCTTCAGCAGATCTTCTTACAGAGACTGCACTCACAAACCCGCTCATCCGTACACTTGCATTGCTGTCCAAACTTTGCAGTGTTTATTTTGTATACTGATAATATATTCACGGCGCTTGTCTACATAGCCGTATCAACAGCCCACAGTGCCCGAAAATATCGCATGTTTGGTGCCACGCCATCGGGAGTGGGATAGGAGGGAGGGTGATATATCTATTTGGAAATCGCCTACATGCTCAGTACAGTCCATCCATAATGTGCCGAGGGTCGGCGGGGAGCCACCGTTGCGTACGATGGCGACCAAAGTTGGGGTTGAGGCCCGAAACAGCGCACACTGCGTGTCGGGAAATGTCGCATGTTTGATACCATGCGATCGGGCATCGGATGGGGAAGCGGGCAATGTTTTCATTTGAAAACCATCTACATGCCCAGCACATTCCATCTAAATTATGCCGAGGGTTTGCGGGGAACCATGGTTACATATGGTGGCGCCCGAAATTTGAATTGACTCATATACAGGCACAACTTGCACACCAAAATGCCCATAGAAGTCGATCGGCAAACTTTTTGAAAATTCTGAGATAAATTTTTCGTACCATCATCACACAGCTCAAGGCAACCCCGAGGTGCGCGCCCCCCTTCACCTCCACCATCAGCTACGCCTGTGCAACCTCGGAGGTGCGCGCCCTTCACCTCTATCATCACACAAAGCTCGAGGCAATCCTCGAGGTGCGCGCCCTCTTCACCTCCATCATCATTACTGGGTGCTCGAGGCAACCTCGAGGTGCGCGCCCTTCACCTCCATCATCAAACACTTCGTAACCTCGAGGTGCGCGCCCTTCACCATCATCACACAGTCTCCAGTAACCTCGAGGTGCGCGCCCTTCACCTCCATCATCACACAGCGCGCTCTCGAGGTGTCCTCGACAACCCCGAGGTGCGCGCCCTTTCACCTCCATCATCACACAGCTGAGGGCAAACCTCGAGGCGCGCGCCCTCTTCACTTCCATCATCACAGCTCTCGAGGGCAACCTCGAGGTGCGCGCCCCCTTCACCTATCATCACACAGCTCAGTGCAACCTCGAGGTGCGCGCCCCTTCACTTCCATCATCACGCTTCCAGGCAACCTCGAGTGTGCGCGCCCCTTCAACTCCATCATCACACAGCTGCAGGCAACCTCGAGGTGCGCGCCCTCACTTCCATCATCAAACACCTCCTTGTGCAACCTCGAGGTGTGCGCCTCAACCTTATCATCACACAGCTCCAGTAACCTCGAGGTGCGCGCCCTTCACCTCCATCATCACACAGCTCGAGGCAACCTCGAGGTGCGCGCCCCCTTCACTTCCATCATCGCCACGCCTCGAGGCAACCTCGAGGCAAGTGCGCCCCCTTCACCTCCATCATCATCACCACGCCCGAGGCAACCTCGAGGTGCGCGCCCCCCTTCACCTCCACCATCACACAGCTCGAGGCAACCTCGAGGTGCGCGCCCCCTTCACCTCCAT
>LGRX02030326.1:0-11733 GCA_001247695.2 Cymbomonas tetramitiformis
TATTACCCTTCGGGTGGCTTAAGCCACCCTAGCAGCGATTTTTCGGGTGGCTTAAGCCACCTTAACGTTTTCAATTATTGCGGGAGCTATCGGTACCGGAAACTAGATTTTTTTAGCTCAAAATGACGGCGACAATGTCTTCTTTTAGACACTATATGCACTATTCGGCGAGCCCAAGTTCCCGGTGAGCAATTTTGGGAAGTATCCAAGAGGGTGCAACATTTAGTGAATTTTGAGCGATTTTTCCCGGTTTGTGCATACCCATGCTACTTCAACCGAGATTTTGAGGGTCAAGATGACCTCGGATCAAACTTTTGGCAACACACTGCAGAAAGAGCAGCTCGAGATCTTGACATCATAGGTCTCCAAATTTTGAAAAGCGCCTTCGAGGAAGCCCCTGTGAGCTAATTGGCTTAAGGTGGCTTAAGCCATCTTAAGGAAAATTGGGAAATATCCACCCTACTTCAACCGAGATTTTGAGGGTCAAGATGAACTCAGATCAAAATTTTGATAAGACACTGCAGAAAGAGCAGCTCAAGACATGGATCTCCAAATTTTGAAAGCACCGCCGAGGAAGCCCCAATGAGCCCTTCAAGTTAACTCCCATGCTAGCATGGGTTTCATTACTTCTTTGATCGACGTACCTTTCGAACTTTGTCATACCACGGTGACCGCTGAAAGACCCTATATATCGTTGCTTATGGCTCTCATGCGGTCAATCTGACATACCCACCAAGGTCATTGGGGGTCCCTAAAGGGGTATTATGGGGCTAAGATTTAAGGAATATGCCAATTAATCTTACCCCGTTTCCGGGGTAAATACTAGCATAGGAGTTAAGGTGGCTTAAGCCACCTTAAACTGCGGGTAATAGGCAATTGGCACCACCGACACCGGAAACGGTGTGTGGTGCGGCGGTAGCACAAATTACGAAAAGTGCACACACCAAAGATGAAGTAAGGAAAGACCTCCCCAAGCCGGGAATGCCCCTCCCACAGCCGTACCGTGGCTGCGGCAGCTCAGCCGAGGCATCCTCGTCGTCGTCGTCGCTCGTGGTGTAGGTTGCGGGCTCGTAGCTCATCACGCTCTCCGGCGCCTCGATCGCGGAGAGCATGTTCATGCTCACGGGCGGCTCGTCGGGCTCCCCCAATGCAATCCCCGTGCTCTCAATGAAGTCGGCAAAGGTGCGGGTGACGGGCGGGCAAAAGGGGTTAGGCGGACCGGTCCACTCCTCGTCGGACTCAACCGACGCGGGCGGGGAGTGCGTAGCCGGCTCCGACACCACCGGCATGTTGGCGGTGAAAGTGTTCAGGTTGAAAGTCGATGCCCCAGCCGTGCGTGCCAACTCCGAGAACTCAGTGACGGCGGCCACGAGGGCCTCACCGTCCTCCTCGCAGAACGAGCACGCGGAGAGGTCGGCGAAGATGTCCGGCTTCCCGCCCGCGAGCATGCAGAGGGCGTCGAACTCTACGGCGTCGTCGTGGTCGATGGCATGTTGAAACTTCGCGGCCAACACCGACTTCTCGGCTTCCTCAGCGAAAGCGTAGGCCGAGAGGCCGGTCCGACCCCCGTTTGGGCAGTCCCGATGCCAATGCCGTGCCTTGCCCTTCGCGCACACCTGATTCTGGCAATACGGTACGGTCGCACCCGGGTGTCGCGGTGAAAGGCGACCTTCTTCGAGATGGACTGTGACCAATTGCCCCCCTTGGGAAGGGGCGAGGCTGCGAAGCGGGTCTTGGGCCGTCGGTCCGGTTTGTCCGCGCGGGGAGTGAATCCCCGCGGGGCCGGCTCGGATTCGGCGGAGGCGATAAATGCGGCGAGTTGCCGCTTCAAGTCGAGCTGTGCCAGGGAACAATACCCCGGCCAAGCCATTCGATTGGCATATTGTATTTATGCATACTGGGGCAGTGAGATGGCAATGGGCTCGGAAGGGGACTCCCGAGCCATTGACTTCGTACTATGGGGAGCGAAAGCCTGGACTTGATTATAGCTGGCAGCATATTATCGTACACCCTTCTGGTGCGCTACGCCGCTGGGAGCGTAATAGGGGCGGCGGCTGGTTTCTAGAAGACGCCACTCAGTTGAAGGCGCCGGTAGCGCCATTCTCATTACCGATCAGCCGCGTTGGGATCGCGTACTGGAATCCGACGATTGTGATTGACGATGACGAATATCGTGGAATTCCCTACAAGGGGCGTAAGCCTATACACTCAGCGCCTACGAACAGTGAAGATTCGGGTACAGGCGCTGTGTCCTGGAGTAAGGAGAAGTTACCAGATTCTGATGACAATGATGACGCAGGTGTCACTAACAGTAAGGAGAAGCTACCAGGTTCGGATGACAAAGATGACGCGGGTGTCATATATGACATGGACACTGCCAGTCCGAAATGGGAGCCAACTTCGCCTGAATATGATGACACCGAGGATGACGTCAGCGAGTTCGATGACTTGGTAGCTGACGATGCTGAAGAACAAGCTGAAGCTCGAAGGTTGAAGAGACTGGGACTGCAATTGATCATGGATGAGAAGGGTGAACTTCACTGGGTACCAAAGGGCACCTCCCCGACCTCACCTGTTCAGCCCGATGATCAGCCTATTACCGAGCAGAAGTCTGAGGCCATATCTGAGGATGCCCCAGCCTCTGTGGTGGAAACTGTTCATGTACCACCAAAGAAACCATATGGGTCGGATACTGGATTGACTTCAATGGTTGAGAATAAGGCTGGGGTGTCTGAAGAGACGAAGAGGCAATCTAGGAAATATCCGAGATGTTGGACACATGAGTATATCACTCATTTGAAATGCACCATGAGCAGTGACAGTGATGAAGAAGAAGTGCTGGACGTGGCTCCTCGTAGGAAGAAGGCAAAGATCAGCAAGGGACAATGAAATCAACTGTCTTGATTAGGATTGTCCAAATGCAGATTCTCTGATTAGGATTTGTATAGGTGGCAGATGATGATATGCCAGCCGACATGGGACAGATCGATTAGAGATATGAATTGCGCGCCTTGAAAGTATAAGACATGAATATTGCCCATTTGGAGGCTGTTCTAACTTGAAGTAACTATTTGGAGGAGCTGTTGCTCAACCTGTTAATTTACTGGTCAATCTTTCCTGCCATAAAGATATTGCAATTGCTTGAATTGTAGCCTTGTTCAACTGTTTATCTAGAACATTGCAATTTTGTACACTGCAAAATTGCCGACTACGGACCTGTGCCCCAAGATTGAAGCAGATTTACCTCTGACTGACCCTTGAGCTCCGGCTCGGATACAGTCACGTGCTCAAGAAGTCTTCACTTGGAAGTGGTATTGCTCTGCGCCCTTTTTGCCCCCTGACTTTCACCCTGCATGCAAACAGGCGATTTTCCAAAACTGTTATGCTGCAAAATGGTCAGAAAGTGGGAAAAGAAGCCGCCAGCAACTCAAATCTACCGGGATTAACAGCCAGATTGACCCGAACGGAGAGTGAAAAGTGGACCAGTGGTCAGATTGAGAAAAGAGGACCTCGGAGACAGTTTTAACGTAGACACAAAAATTCCAGACGTTTCTTGATAGTTTTTTGTCGTTTGGAACCTGGCCCCGAGACCTGGGTCCTCATAGATCGCTACATTTTAAATTGGGATGGCCAACCGGCACGGCAGAGCAAAATTAGACAAATTTGAGCCCATCAGACTACATAGAAGGAAACGGGAGCCCAGAAGGATAGTTTTCTATTTTTTTATATTCTTTGAAGGAAAAAAATAGTCTCCAATACTGGGACCTGGCCAATTAGTCTGGATTGCTCCGGGATGGCCGCCAAGAAATTAGCCAAACTGCCGATCAACACTCAATTTTTGAAATTTGGCCACCAAAAACTGCATTGCACTCTGGAAAGCATATTTCTTTGTTCACCACGACTTCCACTGCTACGATGAAATGTTTTTCTGAGTGTTCTGGGGGAATTTGCCCAAATTGGACAGATTTGACTTCCCCAACGGTCAGATTTACACTTTTCCACTCTTAATTTCAACATGATGCAAAACGCCAACACGGGACGCTCACCTCCAACGTCGCCTACGTCGACTCCCAGGCGTACAAGGGGACGACAGGCCAGCCAGCGCAGCACGAGAGGTGCTGCAGCCACTGGAACCACTGGCAAGGGGGCGAAGGGCACCTACAAGGCGCCCTCTCCGGGTCAGCCGCCACAGGCTGCGACAGCAGCAGGTGCGCCAAGCTTCCAGATACCCACGTGAGACTGCAAGAGGGATGGAATGGCATCGCGCCCGCTAAGAGGCCCTACAAGATGTCCATGGCGGAGCTGACTCAACTGCGAGAACGCCTGGATGAACTCCTGAGCAAGGGCTACATCAGACCTTCCTCAAGTCCGTTCGCTGCACCAGTGCTGATGGTTCCCAAGCGTGGGAAACCTGAAGTACTCAGAATGGTCTGCGACTTCCGAGCCATCAACAGCCTGACCGTCAAGGACAAATATCCACTTCCCGACATTCAGCAGTTGTTCGACTCCATGCATGGGGCCAAGTACTTCTCCTCCTTCGATGCGGTCGATGGGTTCTGGCAGATGGCTATGGCGTCTGAGGATGTGGAAAAGACTGCGTTCACTTCTCCCTATGGCTCGTATGAGTGGTTGGTGATGCCCATGGGGTTGACCAACAGTCCTTCATGCTATCAGAGACGCATGCAGCGCGCTCTGGGACATCTTCCTTTTGTAAGAATATTCCTGGACGATTGTATCCTCTTCAGCAACACCTTGGAGGAGCATCTTTCCCATCTCCAGCAATTTCTCGAAGTCTGTGAGAACCAGGGTATCTACCTCAAGGAGTCTAAGTGTCAACTATTGCAGACCCAGATACGCTTTCTGGGGCACGTTATCTCACGGGAAGGAAGTCAACCTCAACATGACAAGCTGGCCGCCATCAGGGACTGGCCCGCTCTGGAAAACGCCACGCATGTGCGCCAATTTTTGGGGTTGGCTGGGTACTACCGGCGGTACATGCTGGGCTTCTCTGAAGTAGCACAACCTTTGACTCAGCTCACCAAAGGGGATGTCGCTTGGCTATGGAGACCCATGCAGCGTTGGGCCTTCGAGGAGATTAAGAAGGCGCTATGTTCTTCACCCACTCTGGCGCTACCCGATATGAAGGCGGCGGCCGAAGGACGGCATCCTTTCGTGGTACAAACTGACGCCAGTGGAGTGGCGCTGGGGGGAGTACTGATGCAAGACGTAGGAAATGGATTGCAACCTATCGCCTTTGA
The DNA here is from genome assembly GCA_001247695.2 of Cymbomonas tetramitiformis. Lineage (NCBI taxonomy): Eukaryota > Viridiplantae > Chlorophyta > Pyramimonadophyceae > Pyramimonadales > Pyramimonadaceae > Cymbomonas > Cymbomonas tetramitiformis. Next base: position 5,259 of record LGRX02030326.1, read on the forward strand.
GAGCAGACAATTTAATGGAGCCGAGCAGAACTACCATGCTGGCGAAAGAGAACTCTGCGCTCTCCATCACTGCACTACGCAAACTTGGAGACACTACCTCATCTGGACCGAGTTCCAATTGCAGGGTGACCATAAGCCCCTAGTCTGGTTAATGGCACCGGGACAACCTCTCAGCCGACGTCAAGCCCGATGGTACATGGATCTAGTGGAGGTAGGGGTACCCGAGATGGAGTACATCCCAGGGGCGCTACTCTGGGTTCCAGACGCTCTGTCCAGGCGACCCGACTACAAGGAAATCTCCGCGAGAGAAGGACTGGTAGAAGCTGGCTTTGTGCACCCGGTTACTGGGAAACCGCAGCGACCTCCCTCGGCCGCGGACACCGCCAGCAAGTTCAGACCTGCAGCTGGTAAAGAGTCTCGCCAAGGACGCGCTCCACTGGGAGTGGTAGATCCCAACAAGTTGAAGGAGCGCAAGTCCAACAGCGCCAAGACCAAAGATCCTGAACCAGTCCTCGCGTACAGTGGGACTCTCACCTGGATGGACTCCCCTCAACTCTGGATGGACGCCGTACATACCCTGCAGCTGGCCGAAACTGGGTACGAGAAAGCCACCCTGGCAGTTCAGACGCGCTCTGGTAAACTGACAGCATCCTCACCCCCTTCTCCCAGGAAGACCCCTGTTGATTTCTCAGCAACGCCGAAGTGCAGCGAGGCTTCAACCAGACTCCTGGAGCCCAGCGATCGACAGGACTGGAAGTTCCGGGCGGACATGTTAGACTTCTTGAGTCAAGAATATGGACCCTTCGAGGTGGACGCCTGTTGCGACTTGGGAGGAAAGAATCGTCAGGTCAACCGCTACTGGACGGACTGCTTGAAGGAAAACTGGCGAGGGTTGAACGTCTGGTGCAATCCTCCCTTCTCCTCCAACCATTTGACCATCGAGGCCGTACTGAGGAAATATGTGGAAGAATGGCGTCTGGACCCTGAGAATACTTCAGCTCTCTTCGTCCTTCCTGACTTTCAGTCTCGCATGCCACAGTGGCGACAGTTGTTCAGATCTGCGGGAATGAGAGTGGAGTACATTATTCCTACCCATGACGCTCAAGGAGAACCTGTGCAGATGTTCGCCGCCCCGGATGGAGCCCTTCTGGATCTTCCTTGGCCCCTGCTAGTGGTGTACGCCCCGCCAGCTCGACAGCGTGTCAAGCGGGAAAGGAAAACGAGTTCCCCCCCTCCTATCGTGCGTACTGGAGAAGCGGCCAGCGTTCGAGACCTGCATCAGCAGATATCAGGAGGCCAGTTCCTCAAAGCGCTGCAAGCGGAATATGGGCGACCTGGTCCCCTTCAGACTTTAAGGAAGGAAATCCAAGAAGCTCCGCATCAACGCACTCGTGACTTCTGCGTAGTGGGAGATGTGTTGTGGAGGGTGAGCGCTGGACGCTATCAGTTGGTACTGGGAGAAGATTCATCCCTCCGTGAGGTAGTGCTGCAAGAGGCGCATGCATCTGTTTCAGCTGGACACGCGGGCAGGGACAAAACTCTGGAACGAGTACTGCGACGCTTCTGGTGGAAAGGGGCAGCAGAAGATGTGGGACGCTGGGTTTCATCTTGCACTATCTGTCAAGCGGTGCGACCGAGAAATTCCTACCCGGATGGATTGTTGAACCCACACACTATTCCTACGCGACTATGGCAAGTGGTCAGTGTGGACTTTGTCACTGGACTGCCAGTCACGGCGCGGAATCACGATGCCTTTGCTACTTTCACATGTAAGCTCAGCAAAATGGTTCACATCATCCCGTTGAACTTCCAGGACAGCTCCGCTGAGGTTATCGCTCGAATCTACTTCGACCACATCTGGAAACTACATGGCACCCCTATGAAGATTGTCTCTGACCGCGACCCTCGTTTTCAGGATGCTATGTGGAAGGAATTGATGAGACTTATGGGAACCAAAGTGGCCTCCACCACGCCTTACAACCCTCGTTCGGACGGACAAGCTGAACATACCAACCGCGTGGTAGAAGACATGCTAATGTCCTTCGTAGGCAGCAATCCAGAGGACTGGGATTTGTGGTGTGCCAACGTAGAGTTCGCCATAAACGATACGCGGAGCGATGTAACCGGCTTTACCCCGTTTGAGTTGGTCTTGGGTCACTCGCCTATGTCGCAACTGGACTTGTTCCTGCAAGCGGCTGCTGGACAACACTCCAAGCGTAAGGGTGGAGAAGGTACGGCACACGAGATGGCTAGTAAATTCGCGGCTCAACTAGAGGACGCCCGCACTAAGCTAGAACTGGCACAGCAACGCCAGCGACATCAGTTCGACCAGCGTCACACCGCCAAATCCTTTCAGTTGGGAGACTTGGTCTGGGTAGATGCCAAGCATCTCACGGAAAATATCATGAACCGCGAATCCTTCAGGAAGCTGGGACCTCGCTGGCACGGGCCCTTACCCATCACCGAGAGGCGAGAGCTACCCGAAATTGACAGAGGTGCTCCGGTGGCTTACCGGCTCAAGTTACCCCCTAAATGGCGTATCCACGATGTTTTTGCGCAGCATCGCCTCAAGGAATACCGCACTGCGGATGAAGCCTTTGCGCTGCGTCGACAAATACCTACTCCTGCTAAGGTTCTCGTGGATGGACAATCCCAGACCCATGTGTCTAAGATTCTGGCTCGAAGAGTGAAACCTATGAAAGGAGGCAAGGAAGTAGAAGAATTTCTGGTTCGCTGGACTGGGTACTCTAATGCTCATGACTCCTGGAAGACCCGTGAGTCGTTGAACTACGGGGGTGAACTCGAACAGCTCACGGAGTTCGAACAACTGAGACTATCACGAGAAGGACAAGCCCGGGAAAAAGCCTTACAGGAGGTCAGAATGCAGCGGAAGCAAAGGCGGGAACGCGCCGGAGCTCTAACTTTCCTGGATACTTCTGATGAAGGGAAACTCACTTCTCTGGACAACTGCCTACCTTGGGAACAATACTGTCGCTCCTCTGACGCCTTTGTGACGCATCTAGCTCTTCTGGACTCTGTGGTCTCGACACGCGAGTTGCGACTACTAGTACTTTTCAGTGGTACAGGTAGTGTGGAGAGAAGTTTCCTGTCATGTTATCCGAAGAGCACCGTGGTCACCGTCGATCATGATCCTCGCTGGCAACCTACCTACGCTGAGAAGGTTCAGGACTGGGACTTCAAGCGTTACGCGCCTGGTTACTTTGACGTCATCTGGGCTAGTCCACCGTGCACCGAATACAGTCAGGCTAAGACCACCGGGGTGCGACAACTGCGACAGGCTGATGCCTGTGTACGCCGAACGCTCCAAATTTTTGACTTTCTCAAACCCCAGCATTGGTTTATGGAAAATCCGATGGGCAGGTTTCCCTTTGCGCTGCGATTTCGACCCGTAGTTCGCCGTTTACCTACCCCGTTGTATTGCTCTTACTGTATGTATGGCACTGGCTATCGCAAGCCTACTTGCATCTGGACGCAGTCGCCTCCTCCAGTGGATCTACGGTACTGCACGATGGATACTCCTTGTCTTCACCAACAGACTCTGGGATCACATCCGGAAACTGCTCAACTGGGACCTCATCCAGGGCAACAAGGAGCGGGAGTTTCCACTGCTGTATACCCTCTGCCCGCTGGATTGCTTCGTCAACTCTTCGAGCACCTGTTCGATCAGAAAAGCATATCACGCATCCATACGCATGGCTGATCTGTGTCTGGATCTTAGCTGCTGTACAAATGACTCTGAGTTATCATCTCTTTGTACTAACAAGCTAAGAGGGGAGGAGTTGTGCCAGGGAACAATAGCCCGGCCAAGCCATTCGATTGGCATATTGTATTTATGCATACTGGGGCAGTGAGATGGCAATGGGCTCGGAAGGGGACTCCCGAGCCATTGACTTCGTACTATGGGGAGCGAAAGCCTGGACTTGATTATAGCTGGCAGCATATTATCGTACACCCTTCTGGTGCGCTACGCCGCTGGGAGCGTAATAGGGGCGGCGGCTGGTTTCTAGAAGACGCCACTCAGTTGAAGGCGCCGGTAGCGCCATTCTCATTACCGATCAGCCGCGTTGGGATCGCGTACTGGAATCCGACGATTGTGATTGACGATGACGAATATCGTGGAATTCCCTACCAGGGGCGTAAGCCTATACACTCAGCGCCTACGAACAGTGAAGATTCGGGTACAGGCGCTGTGTCCTGGAGTAAGGAGAAGTTACCAGATTCTGATGACAATGATGACGCAGGTGTCACTAACAGTAAGGAGAAGCTACCAGGTTCGGATGACAAAGATGACGCGGGTGTCATATATGACATGGACACTGCCAGTCCGAAATGGGAGCCAACTTCGCCTGAATATGATGACACTGAGGATGACGTCAGCGAGTTCGATGACTTGGTAGCTGACGATGCTGAAGAACAAGCTGAAGCTCGAAGGTTGAAGAGACTGGGACTGCAATTGATCATGGATGAGAAGGGTGAACTTCACCGGGTACCAAAGGGCACCTCCCCGACCTCACCTGTTCAGCCCGATGATCAGCCTATTACCGAGCAGAAGTCTGAGGCCATATCTGAGGATGCCCCAGCCTCTGTGGTGGAAACTGTTCATGTACCACCAAAGAAACCATATGGGTCGGATACTGGATTGACTTCAATGGTTGAGAATAAGGCTGGGGTGTCTGAAGAGACGAAGAGGCAATCTAGGAAATATCCGAGATGTTGGACACATGAGTATATCACTCATTTGAAATGCACCATGAGCAGTGACAGTGATGAAGAAGAAGTGCTGGACGTGGCTCCTCGTAGGAAGAAGGCAAAGATCAGCAAGGGACAATGAAATCAACTGTCTTGATTAGGATTGTCCAAATGCAGATTCTCTGATTAGGATTTGTATAGGTGGCAGATGATGATATGCCAGCCGACATGGGACAGATCGATTAGAGATATGAATTGCGCGCCTTGAAAGTATAAGACATGAATATTGCCCATTTGGAGGCTGTTCTAACTTGAAGTAACTATTTGGAGGAGCTGTTGCTCAACCTGTTAATTTACTGGTCAATCTTTCCTGCCATAAAGATATTGCAATTGCTTGAATTGTAGCCTTGTTCACGAGCACCATGGTCCTCAAATCCGCAAGCTCACCGGGCGCACCGGAGTCATCGCCGGTCTTCTCCACAAATGCGTGCCGTGAGAATACCGGTGTGTGGACGCCGTGGCGGTGCCTGCCCGCACGTGTTCGGAGTAGCATTCACGATTTCGTGCCCATTGCTGAATCGTGAGGAGGTCATGAGCGGCTGGGTCTAATTAACGGTCTAACTAACGTAGTTAGAGCCATAACTATCGTTATCTATCGTTAACTATAACGATAGATAATAATAATATAATAATATAATAATCGTTATGAATTGCGGCTCGTTGATCGTGTAGGAGTAACCGGGACACCACCGGCTGGTAGAAGGTGGTGTCGAACGCCTTGATGAACAGCGCCTTCACGTCCTCGTCCAGGAGTGTGGCTCGTGCCCTCGCAGCCTTCAGAGCGGCGTTGAAGTCTCCGATCTTGTCATGCGGGTCCACGCCCGCAGAGATGCGGACGCCCAACATGTCTGCTTGACCCTGAAAGGGGTCATCCACTGGAATCATCCGGCGGGCGAACTCGAGGAGAACGCGCTTACCGTCAGCCGGGAAGCTGGTGTGGGACGAATCCATCCAGTCCGTTGCGGGCGACATGCGGTCGACCATCAGCTCGAGTGTGGAGTAAAACAAATTGTTGGCCTCCACGCGGACGGCCAGGGTCGCGTTGTCGAGCACGAAAAGCGGAGCAAACCCAATGTCTTCGGTCACGAAGGCCGTCTGCAGTGCAGAGACCATCTTCGCGAAGAGTGCCGACGCGTGGGACTCCGTCCCGGAAAATCTGCCATCCTTGTTCTCGAACAACTTTTGACGGACGGACTTGGCGATCTTCATGTCAAAGTGCTCCCTTTGCAGGGTACGCACTGAAGCCAAGAATGTAGCTCCCGCCGAATTAGCAGCCGGCTGCGCTGCCGGCGGCGTAGCCGGGGTGTTAGCATGCCTGGCAGCAACGGAATCGAAAATCGTGTTTAACGTGCGTCGGCGATGTGCCATGCTAGCGGTAGATCTAGTTTGAAGCGACCATAATGAAATAGACTGCAGGGGTGGAGTAAGGCAAGGAGACGTGAAAATGCGGAAGTCGTGGGCGGCCAAGAAATGTGGTGGGTCGCCGATACAGCTGCTGTGAGAGATCAGGAATTCCGGGAAGTCGTGTGGTAAAGGCGGCCGATACGCAACGGTGTGGTAACCAACCAGAAGACGTAAACCAGTCCAACGTTAAATCCCGTAAGAAAAATGTTCTCAAAGGCCTACAGCGTGCCGCAAATCAACCCACAAAACTTAGCCCATACCCGTGACTGCCGGCACTCCCACGCGCGGAGCGCCTCACTCC
>LGRX02030327.1:0-29784 GCA_001247695.2 Cymbomonas tetramitiformis
CTCCCGGCAGACTACACCTTCGAAATGATAACTGCTGTTCCAAAAACCTTTGCTGTCACCGCTGCAGGTGAAAACAACCCCGCCGACGAGTGCTGGTTTACGGTTCCACTGGCACGTGGGAAGGTTTCACTTCCCATGCACTATGTTGAGGTCTTGGACTTGGATGTGGAGAAACGCCTGGTACACTGGCAGTTCTGGATTCCACGCGCTGCGAACCTTTCGCCGGCCTCCAAGCGCAAGCTGCGCACTTTCAAGAGCACGGACTTGCTGTTTATCGCAGACGCTTTCAGGCGCGGAAGAGTTCGGCACAGGGCGTGGCATCCCTTCAACCCTGCGGAAATGCTGACTTGCTGGGATGAGCGCATCTGTCCGCCCGAGGGCGGTATGCCTACAGGTCCTGAAAAGGAAGAGCTTTTAAAGACTATTGCCGACAACCTGTTTTCTGAGTAGAATCCTTTTTACAAGTTTGTTTACCCTGAACATGGCATCCTTCTTTTTACAGATCTTCCTACCATGTGTATACTGTTTCAATCCCAGCTCGCTAGAGCGGTTTCTTTGTATGATATAAGGAAAAACAAACTCAGAACGGTGACAACGCGCCGTGTAACTCTTGAGTATGTTGCTTAACTTCACATGGACAATTCTAGCGCTCAGGGTTTTCAGGGTTTGAGGGGTAAAATGACCAAAACGGTCACCAAAATTATGCATCCAACTATTCCTGTGTGCAACTTGCGATTGTGGACTTGTAACCAAGTTCAAACCCATCAAAATAACGTAACAACTGTGCTTTAAACTCCTGCAATATAGTTTACCACGCAATTTCCAGGGTTATTTCCCATACGACTGGCCCCGTAATGATATTTCCCCATCTTAGGGTGGTCGAAATTGAAAAAATCCATTTTTTTCCAAGGAGTTCTTATTGTTATGCATCAAGCATATGTAGAGTATATTGAAAATACATACTTGAAAAAGTTTTGGGGATTTTTCGTCGAGAATCGTATTTTTGGTGATTTTTCTGAGTTTGCGTGGCAGAAAAACACACTAAATCGTCGATAAAACATCAAATTTCTCAAAATTTGCATTCGAGAATGTTATTTTTTGTTTAAGTGCATCAAATGTGTGTAAATTCCACAAAAAAGAATGACCCCCAAAAAATGAGACTGGAATGAGACTGGGACCAGTCTCATTCCTGCGATTCCATCGTTCCAGGCAGATCAAGGAGCTCATGTCCAAGTTCAAGCTTCCGGCCAAAACCTTTCACAATCCGATGGATGTGAACCTCGTTATCCAGAAGCCGGAGCACCCCGATCTCACCCTTGTCACCCCGTATCTCTCACTGCTTGGGTCCCTGCTGTGGATTGCACGGTGCACCAGGCCAGATGTGTATTACTCAGTCATATATCTGGCACAATTCTCCTCATGCCCCTCGGCTCAGGCCTGGGAGGCACTTTAGAGAGTGGCTCAGTATCTATACTTCACACGGCACTACCGTATCCGTTATGCTTACCCCAGTGCACCGCTTTCTGTGCTCACAATACAGGTGTATTCGGATGCTGACCATGCTCGTGACAAACTCAACGGGTGTCTCTCCTACTCGGGAGGCATTGTATTCCTCAACGGCATGGTCCTTCATTGGGTATGTGCCCGCCAGACTGATGCTGAGATGTCCTCCACTGGATCTGAGTATGTGGCCGCCTCTGTGGTTGGGCAGCGGGCCATGTCTGCTATCCATATGATTGTGGAGATGTTCGGCTTTATCAGAATTACGCAGCGGGAGCCGGGTGTGTCTGCTCTGGCTCTGTCTACGGCCTTCCCTGCAGCTGACACTTCTTGGATGCAGAGGGCGGCCACGTTCTTCGAGAATCATGCTATGGGTCATGGTCAGATGGGCCCCGCCTCCCCCCTACACTACACACTAAGAAGGATTTGTGTTAAAAACTGTTAATGATGTGTTAAAAAATGTTAATCGAGTGTTAAATAGTGTTAATGTGGAAACTGGGTGTTAATCAAGTGTTAATACGCGAAAAATTTCATAATGGGCTATATTATAGGCGGAAAAGTGTTAATGAGGTGTGAAGAAAGTGTTAACCGTTGGCGAGGGAGTGTTAATGGGGCAGTTCAGGAGTGTTAACGGAAGGCTGCATCTGTTAATCGCGGTATAATCACGCTGCTGGGGATTATATTGGAGCCAGAACACACGCCTGTTTCGCCGATGCATTTGAAAAGTGTTAATACCCAGCGCAGCCACCGTGCGTGATGAGGATGAGGGTCTCCTGGCACTAGAACAAGGTATTAGTTATATATTAGACCAAAACCGTGCTCTGGTGACTGAAGAAAATATAATTTGGGTGTTGGGGGACTGAGCCTGTTCCTGACAGCAGCCTGTATGCCCTGCCTCACGCGGTGCCAGTACCATATGATGGCGCGGGCTACGAGGACGGTCCGCGGGAGTACCACTCTCAGCGGTCTGGCATGTATGGTACCTCTGGACCCTTCATTCCCAGGCTGGAGCTCCCGGTGGCTGTCATGATTGACAACCAGGCGGCCTCCTCCATTCTGAGGAATGTCATGCTATCCACCAAGATTAAGCATGTGTTGATCCGTTTTCACTGCTTTCGGGGTGGGTGTGTGCTGGGTACCTAGTGCCTGTTTACATCAACACTTTACTCAACCTGGCTGATATCTTCACCAAACCTCTTCCTGGGCTCAAGGACAAGGTGCGGGTGATCATCAGCATGATCGAGTCCTTCATGGACGTGATCCGCCCGCACCCCAGTGGTGCGGGTAACTCCTAGGTTCTCTGGTCCTCTGTCCGGCTGAGCTGCAGGCCTGTGAGCCGGCAGCGGTCGGGCAAGGGGTCTTTCTGGTCTGACTGGATTGATGCCCTTTGACGTGGTGCCCTTCTGGACTGGACTTTGTGTTCGTGGACAGACTGGTGCCTATGACCTGCCCTATGAGACCTTAGACACCGACAGCTCTACTCTGACCTTAAGCACATCTGACTGGATTCTGGCCTTTGACTACATCCTGTACCTCTTTGACATCTTCTGTGACCTCGAGTACTGGTTGACCGTCGAGCTGAGCAGCATCGGATGAGAGTATCTATCGGGGAGCGAGATCTGGCGGAGACCAGTCACTATTTTCATATCCTTGTGGCAGTCCACCTAGTTGGCATGCATATACTAGTACTTTAGCATTCGGTTTAGAGGGTTAGCCGGAAGCGGGGATGGCGGCAGGTCGGCCCTTTGGTTGATGTTGTTCTGATCCGTGGACGGGGACCTCTTAGTTTGCATTAACTACCTGTTTCACATTCTTGTGCCACCTCAGCCGAGGTGGTGTGCTGAGATTCAGTAGTTCAGTACCACGTATGACGTATGACAGTGACAGTGACAGTACAGTGACTTCCTACCTGTACTCAGTTGTTCGACTTCGGTAGCTTAGACTGTGACACACGACATGATTGCCTAGTGACGGCCTCAGAGCTTAGATAGCCTGAGAGTCGTGTATTCATTTCTATCTTTTGATATAGCCGATTGCCTCGCTCAAACCCTACGGCGTTCAGCGTTTTCACTGTGTCACTAGGACATTCTAGTACGCACTTCTAAATAATGGTCAAAACTTACAAATGACATGTACAATACCTCCTTTGGCCGGCCACCTTGGGCACATACAGGTTCGAATATCGGCCATGGCATGGTGGTCCTAATGGTAGGATTTTGAATATGAATAGCAAGGTATGGTATCAGTTGTGCTGATATTCGGATTTATCGATATATCAGAAAATCAGTAATCATTTGATGACCAAATTTTGAATATCAGAATTATTGGTATCGATTGATTGATTAGGACGACATATCAATATCAATCGATAGACCCCTCGGAATATCGGTATCAATCGTTTGACAATGGTAGCATATCAATATCGATTGATTACCATCGTCGATTTGCGATATCACTTGTATTTGATATATCAAAATATCAAAAACCGATCCGGGACAATGCAAAAACTGGGGCTTGATAGGCCCATAGAGACGATTACGAGTCCCGGTTCAGGACCTGTTGCACCCTCGATCGATTGATCGTTGATTATCTAGAAGTAACGAAAATTTAAACAGGGTATCCGAGGGTATCCGAAGAGAGATCATCATCATGGGAGACGTGGGCGTGACAGCAAACGCCAAAGTGCCTCCGGTGTAACCCTGCGTGCTCAAGGAACTGGGCATGTCAAGAGAACCCAGCAGTCCCCTTTCGATCCTGCTGGAAGTGATGAGGTAGACTATGTCGTGCGCATGATAAAAGCGGAACGCCTATCTGGAGCAACCCCACAATGGTTGATAGGTTGGGAAGGGTATAGTGACGCCGCGGATACTTGGGAGCCGATAGAGAACTTAGTCAGCCATGAGCAGGAGATTGCCGCTTTCCGTGAAAGGCGTAAGGAGGAGGTCGCGGAAGAATCGGCCGTTGCCTGAAATTCCTGCAGAGCTGAAAGAGGTGAAGGAGAAGAGTGAGCTTGAACTGTATTCAGAGTTCCCCTTGGCTAAGAAAGATGTGGAGGTGCAAGATTGGTGGAGAGAAAATGGGAACACGTTCCCTTCAGTCGCTAGAATGGCTAGGCAGTTCTTGGGTGTGCCTGCCTCCACTGCGGGGGTGGAGCGTGCGTTTTCAATAGTAACTGGCATGCACTCAGATTTGAGGAAGAATTTGAAAGAGGGTACAATAGAGCACTCGCTTATGGCTGCATTGAATTAGGTTAGACAGATATAGTTGAACATATCATACCGCTCTGTTTTGTTGTAAGTGTTAACTGCTTAGAGCTCAAACACAATTTGATATATTGATAATATTGATATCCCGATATATCAGTAAATTTAAAGTGATATCAATATTGATTGATTGGCACCCCTAACATATCAAAAATCGATTGATAGAGCCTCTAAAGTATTTAAATCAATCGATTAGAGCGCTAGAAAAATCGAAATCGATTGATATAATCTTGAAATTATTGGAATCAATTGATTATTGGCCCGAAAATATCAGAATCAATTGATAATGCCACCCACAACCGATACCATACCTTGATGAATAGTAGCCATAGTGTTCCACATCACATGATGATGCGTGATGGTGGTATCCGCGCGTGATGGTGGTATCCGCGCGTGGGGCCCTTCCGCCTACGGCCATACGGAAACCCCCGGTGCAAAACATTGAGGTCGGGGGAGGAGGGTGCTCCGGCGACTCCCCCCCTAGATATATAGTTCAGCGGTGATATATATCTAACTGGTGAGATAAACCTGAGTTAAGGGTTACACAGATCAGAACAGTAAGTGTGATAGATAAAAGAGGGGCATACATAAATACCTAACGGGTGTTTCCCGTCTACTGGTGACGGTCACCCAGCCTACCATAGGAAGTGACATGTGACAGTTTTGAGTGTCACAGTGTCAAATCCCGCACACCACCTAGGGTGGTGACCGGAGCTAGTAGTGAAACGAAGCAACAAACTCCCTACTCAACTTCAGGAGGAAACTGTAGCACAACTGGGGGCCTGTACTCTTGGTCAGGGCGGTCCCAGTTCACAACAAAGATTGTCAGATACTGTTGTTAGGTGCCAAAACCCTAAACACAGCTCAAATTCAGAGAGCTCTTCTGCACATCTAGGAAGCTACTCTATAGCTAATCTCTAGGCAGGCACGGTGTGATCAATCTCAGCCACTAGAGGTCTTCGGAGCTGGCGGTCCGGCTCGGAGCAGCGTGAGGGTGAAGTAGTTGCCGGCCTCCGGGGCCGGTGGTAAATCATTCGTAGAAGAAATTGTTGAATCCTCGATCACAGCCGCATGGTCACCAGAGCTCGGCTCCTCGTCATCGGACGAGTACGGCGGTGGCGGGTAAGGCGGTGACGGTGGAACATAATCAGGGTCGTCGTCATACAGCCATGGTGGCCGCGGGACATTGCGGAGAGTGTGGAATCCCTGCCGCAGCTCCCGATACCGCGTCTGTCGATGCGGCGGGATAGCAGCCGTGCTCGCACCACCCACCGCGTCGCCAAGATCGTTACGAACCATTGCAGTTGGCGAAGTCTCCGCAGCCGGGACTGCCGAGGCAGTCCACGTAGCACCACCGACCGGTGGATCCGTGCATGTGCGCGCACCGGCACCACCGACATCGGCAACGGTGTGCGGCGCGGCGGTGGCACAAATTACAAATAGTGCACACACCAAGGATGAAGTGAGAAGAGACCTCCCGAAGCCCGGAATGGCGTTCCCACAGCCGTACCGTGGCCGCGGCGGTGCCACCGAGGCATCCTCGTCGTCATCGTCGCTCGCGGCGTAGGTCGCGGGCTTGTAGTCCTTCACGCGCTCCGGTGTCTCAACCGCGGAGAGCAAGTTCATGCTCGCGGCCGGCTCGTCGGGCGCCCCCAATGCAACCCCCGTGCTCTCAATGAAATCGGCAAACGTGCGGGTGACGGGAGGGCAGAAGGGGTTCGGCGGACCGGTCCATTCCTCCTCGGACTCAACCGACGCGGGCGGGGAGTGCGCGGTCGGCTCCGACACCACCGGCAAGTCGGCAGTGAAGGTGTTGATGTTGAATGTTGAAGCCCCAGCCGCGTGTGCCATCTCAGAGAACTCGGTGACGGCGGACACGAGGACCTCACCGTCCTCCTCGCAGAACGAGCACGCGGAAAGATCGGTGAAGACCTCCGGCTTCCCGCCCGCAAGCATGCAGAGGGCGTCGAATTCCACGGGGTCGCCGTTGTCGATGGCGTGTTGGAACCTCGCGGCCAGCACGGAGTTCTCGGCCTCCTCGGCGAAGGCGTAGGCCGAGAGTCCGGTCCTGCCCCCGTTCGGGCAGTCCCGGTGCCAATGCCTCGCCTTCCCCTTAGCACACACCTGATTTTGGCAGTACGGGATGGTCGCACCGCTGTCGCGGTGGAAGGCCACCTTCCTCGAGACGGATTGAGACCAATTCCCCCCTTTGGGGAGGGGTGAGGCCGCGAAGCGGGTCTTGACGCGGCGGTCCGGCTTGTCCGCGCGAGGGGTAAATCCCCGTGGGGACGGCTCGGACCCGGCGGTGTCGAGGAATGCGGCCAATTGACGCTTCAAGTCGAGGACCATCGTCCTCAAGTCCGCGAGCTCGCCGGGTCCACCGGAGTCATCGGCGGCCCCCTCCATGAAATGCGTGCCGTGAGAGTAGCGGTGTGCGGACGCCGTGGCGGTGCCCGCCCGCACGTGCTCGGAGTAGCATTCACGCACCCATTGTTGAATCGTGAGAAGGTCGTGAGCGGCTCGTTGATCGTGGAGAAGCAACCGTGACACCACCGGCTGGTAGAAGACGGTGTCGAGGGACTTGATGAACAGTGCCTTCACGTCCTCATCTTGGAGTGTTGCCCGCGTCCTCGCGGCCTTCAGAGCGGCGTTGAAGTCGCCGATTTTGTCATGCGGGTCCACGCCCGCGGAGATGCGGATGCTCAACATGTCCGCTTGACCCTGAAAGGGGTCACCTGCCGGGATCATGCGGCGGGCAAACTCAAGCAGCACCCGCTTACCGTCGCTCGGAAAGGTGGAGTGTGAGGAGTCCATCCAGTCAGCTGCGGGTGACGCGGGGTCAACCATGAGCTCAAGCGCGGAGAACAACAAGGCGTTGGCCTCCACGCGGACGGGAAGGGTAGCATTGTCCAGCAGGAAAAGGGGTGCAAAACCAATGTCCTCCGTGACAAATGCCGTCTGCGGCGCAGAGACCATCCTGGCGAAGAGTGCGGACGCGTGGCACTCAGTCCCCGAAAATCGCCCGTTCTTGTCCTCGAATAACTTTTGACGAACGGACTTGGAGACCTTCATGTCGAAGTGTTCCCGTTGAAGTGTACGTACCGAGGCTAGGAACGCAGCACCTGCCGAATTGGCAGCCGGCTGAGCTGCCGGCGGCGTGGCTGGAGTGTTGGCGTGTCTCGCAGCTGCTGAATCAAAAATCGTGGCTAGTGCGCGTCGGCGATTCGCCATGCTAGCGGTGGCTCGAGTAGAAGCAACCATAGTGAGAAGGACTGAAGGGGCGGAGTGAGGCAATGAAACGTGAGATGTGCGGCAGTTTCGGGCGGCCAAGAAACGCGCGGGTCGCCGATACGGCAGCCGTGAGAGATCAAACAATTCCGGGAAGTCGTGTGGTAGCGGCGGCCAATACGCAACGGTGTGGGATCCAACCAGAAAACGTAAACCAGTCCAACGTTAAGCCCCGTAAGAAAATCGTTCTCCAACCGGTGCGGCGTGCCGTAAATCAACCCATAAAATTTAGGCCATACCCGTGACTGCCGGCACCCTCACGCGCGGAGCGCCTCACTCCATCCCAGGCGTCCGAGCTTAGCCACTCATAGTGGCAATCTCGCAGTGGCTAAATAAAGCGCAAGTGGGGCCAAACCTGGTAGATATATAGTTTGGCGGTAATATATATCTAACTAGAGTGATAAACCCTGAGTTAAGGGTTACGGAATCAGAACGGTAAAGTGTGTCTTGATAAAGAAAGAGATAACATAAATACCTAACGGGTGTTTCCCGTCTACTGGTGACGGTCACCCAGCCTATTATAGGAAGTGACATGTGACAGTTTCGGGTGTCACAGTGTCAAATCCAGCACCTCGTATACTCTAATGCTCTCACGCATCTCATGCGTTACCACCATCGGGTTGTGAACTTCCCGCATCGGCTGGTCGATATAGCCATTGATGCTCGCATGCTGTTCAATGCATGCTTGAAGCGAAGACGCGTCTTATGTCAGGGTTATGACCGATGACACATGTGTCATACATGTCATACGTGTCCATACCTGTCAGACATGTCATACCATGTCATGTCATGTCGAGTCATGTCATATATTATAATGACAAACAGTCGTCAGTACGGTCGACTATGACTGTACATGTCATCGAGATGATAAGTCACATCATCTGTCATTTATTCAAGGAAAGACTTGAATGACACCTGTCATCGAGAGGCCGTATGTCGGACTCGAGGATGGCGAAGCAAGATACTATCTTGAAGTACCGAACGGTTCGGAGAAGAAATCATCTTCGCTTCTAGCATGTGCGGAACAAGCATGCGGGTATCATATGGCGAACGCATCATTCGTCCTGCCGATACTAGTCGTTCAACCAATGCCTCGGGTTCACAACCCAATAGCGGTACCATCTGTGAGATGGGAGGCATTCGGTATAGATGAGCTAGCGTTGTGCTAGAGCAGTATCTTCTGACGAAGTCTGCACTCATCACCCGCTCATAAGCTGTGCGCGTGTTACTGTTCAATAACACCTGCACTATCTTATTATATCATATATATCTTAAGGCTCGCGTCAGCGTCCTTATCAGTTGGTATTCGATCGTCAAGGCGAGAAACGAGAATTCTAGTGTGAGTGCAGCATATATATCAATAATTTTGTGTATGCAGGTTGCGGAGCGCAAATCATATCTGGCGACGCAATCGCATAAATATTGATATACTGCATATACTGACCGCTGCAAAAGCGAATAGAATGCGCGAGGATAATCGTCGCATCCACAGATCGTACACAGCAGCTGAGAGTCATCTACACTGCGCGAAAAGGTGTGCATGCGCCATACAAATGTACGGCGATGACATATGCGCGCAGAAGCGATTCGCAGCTGTAAGAAATGTATGTACGGCGATCACATATGCGCGCAGAAGCGATTCGCGGCTGTAAGAAATGTATGCGCGGCCATCATATGTACGCGCAGAAATGATTCGCAGCTGTAAGAAGTACGCAGTATGAGATGCGGGCACGGAAAACATCAGCGGAATCATGATCCGCGCGCAAATTAGCACTCGTATCATGTGCTAAGTATATGGCGACAATATGACCACTTCCGCGACTCAGATGGGATGGATTGACTGTTTTTTGTACTCACCCATATGGTGCACGATTCCTATAGTTTAGCATTTTTGAGAACCAATTTTCATGTTGAGAATCCGATATTTGATGTCCACATATGTCAGTTCCATGTTACCACAACCCTAATTTGGGTTTAAAGGTCCCAAAATGGACTCAAATTGCAGTTTTAGCCACATTTTAGCAACTTTCACCTTGATTGCGCCCATATGGGGCGCGATTCCTACGGTCTAGCATTTTTGAGAACCAATTTTCATGTTGAGAATCCGATATTTGATGTCCACATATGTCAGTTGCATGTTACCACAACCCTAATTTGGGTTTAAAGGTCCCAAAATGCACTCAAATTGCAGTTTTAGCCACATTTTAGCAACTTTCACCTTGATTGCGCCCATATGGGGCGCGATTCCTACGGTCTAGCATTTTCGAGACCCAATTTTCATGTTGAGAATCCGATATTTGATGTCCACATATGTCAGTTGCATGTTACCACAACCCTAATTTGGGTTTAAAGGTCCCAAAATGGACTCAAATTGCAGTTTTAGCCACATTTTAGCAACTTTCACCTTGATTGCGCCCATATGGGGCGCGATTCCTACGGTCTAGCATTTTTGAGAACCAATTTTCATGTTGAGAATTCGATATTTGATGTCCGCACATGTCAGTTGCATGGTACAATAACCCGAATTTGGGGTTTAAGGTCCCAAAATGGACTCAAATTGCAGTTTTAGCCACATTTTAGCAACTTTCACCTTGATAGCGCTCATATGGGGCGCGATTCCTATGGTCTAGCATTTTTGAGAACTAACTTTCATGTTGGTGGTGACAACTCCGAGATGGAGGATGGTGGAGATGAGACGACATGGGTTGTGTATGCTCTATACGCATGTCGCCCTCGCGGCGGCCTCGTGTTGGCATCGGATGCGGATCGGTGTCATTCCACCGGAAATTTTGTTCACTGCATGCATTGCCTGTTAATTTTGCATCGGCTGCGTCGACATGAGCATAACCGCGTTGCTCTCCCCGCAGCGGAGGTCCGAGGTACTACAAGCGGGCATCACGCAGCTTTCGCCGTTGCAATAAGTGAACGTGCAATGGGCCCTTTATTATGAGTGTGATGAAAACCTCAGAGGATAGTGAATTGATGTTCTTTGTGGTTATGACTTATGCATGTTAAGATCTTCCCATATTCACACGATCGCGCAGACGCGTACGTAATCGGAGCAGACAGGATGAAGCGGATGGCCACTCGTTTATTATTTGTGCAGCGGTGATTTTAAAAATATTCATCTCATCAAGCGATCAGAGGAATTCGTCACAATCTATCCATCAATGAAGATATCAAACTATGTTGAAATGCTTACTACTCATCATAGCATTATGTATGGCAGGATGCCATGACGTGAGTTATTGGATCGCCCATATCACATCCATGGGTTTATAACATAAAACACATTTTATGTTCTCGCTCCTCGCTAGCATAACAACATAATCGACCTCTGTGTGTTCACATCGAGTGTGTCTATGTCACATACTTGTTGCCACTTTTGCTCTACTCTCGATGATATGGTCTACAAGTGCATAAGATATACTCGTGCCGCGGATCAAACTTTCCTCTTGTTGCCTCGGCCACGAGCAGCAACTTGCGGTGTGGCTGCAGATGATGTAGTTTCTCCTGGCCCTTTGCCTCGTGCACGAGCAACAGGTGGCTGTGCAGCCGCAGATGATGCAACTCCCCCTCGCCCCTTGCCTCGGCCACGAGCAGCAACTTGCGGCACCGCCGTTGATGACGATGCAGCTTCGCCTCGGCCCTTGCCTCGTCCACGAGCAACAGGTGGTTGTGCAGCCGCAGATGATGCAACTCCCCCTCGCCCCTTGCCTCGGCCACGAGCAGCAACTTGCGGCACCGCCGTTGATGACGATGCAGCTTCGCCTCGGCCCTTGCCTCGTCCACGAGCAACAGGTGGTTGTGCAGCCGCAGATGATGCAACTCCCCCTCGTCCCTTGCCTCGACCACGATCAGCAACTTGCGGCACCGCCGTTGATGACGATGCAGCTTCTCCTCGGCCCTCATTTCATACACACACACACACATATATATATATATACATATTATATCACTCTAAAAACACCATATATATATATATAGTACTATCCGTGTATCATCCGCGTGTGTAAACGAGCAAGCTGCATCCAAAGCTCAGCTCAGGACGACACGGATATAATACACCAACCATACACGAAGTCACGAAGTGTTTGTTAGTGGTCAGTGCGACTATTGCTAGCATATTGCAAGTATAGTATATACATACGCATGTGCGGCAAACGATCCGTTCCTAACGACCACGCACAAGTTCGGCTTCGAGAAGATATAATCCAAGGGTACGCGTTATCGACACAGTTGCCTACATGCATGTGTTCATAACGCAGCATGCATTACTATACGTGTAGAGATAATCACGTGGTGCATGCTAATATGATCTGTGTATGCAGCGACCTTCGCTCATACCTGCAGTATGTGTGTTTCACGTTGTGAATCGCTTCGTGTGTAGCCTTGTTTGCCCCGTCACGCCGGGACACGCGGCGTGATTATCACGGTCTGATTTGACAATCGGATGCCTCTGTTGCTTGGCACATATCGCACAATGCGTGGTGGTAAGCCAGAGTGAATACTATATATATATATATATGTATACTCTCTGCCACACCGTGTGTAAGAGATCACAATGTGTAATACAGAGGCACCCGCTAAAACAGCAGGCCCTTGAAGACTAATGAAACTCCATAATGAAAATTGTTTTTTCCCAAAAGTGTGCCGTGTGTGTGTGTGTGTGTGTGACCACGCTCATGCATTTGTATCGTGGATGGATAAATATTGTTATGTGTGTATGTGTGGTGCGGCCTGTGTGGTTTTAGCATGTTTCATATATTACGCATGCTCGGATTTGCTATGCATGCATGTATAGGCTGTGGCATAATTGTCATTGTGAACATCACTGCATCATTATTAGGCAACTTGCCCCCGGAGAATTTTCTATCCATATTTGTTGGCAATGTGATTCTAGACTTTATCAAAACCCAGCAAAATAATTAAGTAATCAACCTTGTTTTGTTTTTGTGCAGTGTTGTGTGTGTGTGCGTGTGTGTGAACATGCTTGTGCGGCATGTGTATGAATGGATGCATATTGCTGTGTGTGTGTGTGTGCAGGCTTTGTGTGCAGGCTGTGTGGCTTTAGCAACTTGTCTAAATTAGGCATGCTCGGATTTGCTATGTACATTTGTATAGTAGTAGGTTGCATAAACTAAATTGTGTATGCTTGGATTTGCTATGTATACTATCTTGTATATAAGCTGTATATACAAGTAGTATACATAGCAAATCCAATCACACTTCTATTGTAGAAAAGTTGCTAAAGCCACACAACATAATACAGCCTATACAAGATAGTATACAGAGAAAATCCAAGCATGCTTAATTTAGAAAAAAATGCTATATCACCCATGCAGCCTATACAAGTATACATAGTAAATCCAGGCCTACATAATTTAGGAAATTTGCTACTAAAGACACAACATATTACAGCATATGCAAGAGAGTATACCTAGTAAATCCAAGTATAAGTATACACATTGTGATATATCACAGCCTATACAAGTATACATACTCAATCCAAGCATACATAATTTAGAAAAGTTGCTACATCACAGTCTACACAAGTATACAACATAGCAAGTACACGCATACTTAATTTAGAAATTATGCTAAAGCCACAAAGCCCGCAACACATAACAATATTCATTCATCCACACACACACACACACACACGCACACACACACACACACCCATATTTAAGTATTTTGCAATCTTCAACTACACGCATACACTTACACACAATGCGTGGTGGTAAACCAGAGTGAATACTAATGTGTACACTAACACACATGAGCACACATGAGCACACATAAGCACACACATGATCACGAGCTTACCTTGAGGTTTGCTTCCGCTGGAATCTCCACCTTGACGACAGTACCAAGTCCGATGCCCCCAAAAATCCAACATCGGAGCATATTTGATTCTGGCCCACCCTCTCGCTCGTCACTTCGAATTCGTCACTTCGAAAGTAGCACGATCTGAACTTCAAAGCTCCCTTTCATGCAACACCTCTGCAGCCGTGTCGATGGCAGTCGTGGCGATGTTATTGGCGGTATGCGCTTGGGCTGCAGCATATTCGATCACCAGCACCGCGTCATGTCGCCGCACACAACTAACACAATGCGCACTCTCTGCATGGTGCGCATATGTTTGTGCATAGCTACACGGACGACGCGCGTATTATTACCATTATTATAGAGCGCATACGTTGCCATTATGTCCACAATTAACATCTGCCGTACTAATATGATAATTCACAATAAGCGTGTGCATGCGTACCATCATCGGCTGTGCAACTTTCCGATCTTGAACGGCCTCTCCTTGTTAACCACTTCGCGGGGAGTTGATTAGTTGCAGCGTCATCGCCGTCTGTCTCAACTATCAATTGTCGCTCTACATTGATGATAGAATTACTGTCCGAAGCCGAGAAAGCAGATACGCCATTCTTTCTACGATCCCGCAACGTCGGCGCATTATCAGTTTGTATTATTGAAGTCGGAGCTCCGCGTGGATGTCGCCAGTCGTTATCAGAAGGAGGTTGCTGAGGCAACAAGTGCGCGTTGCTGCAACCTGCCTGCTTAGAGACACAGCGCGAACACTTATCGTTGGCCGCAAAGTTTAGGATATAACACGCCTTTCTATTGCTCCCCATATCAGTTGCGAATAGGTTCGGCTACACGACAACAACTATGCGGCAAAATCGCGCATACCGCCATTTGCGTATGCGCCATTGACGCTCGGCTTTGACACGCTCATGCGCGAAAATTCTCGAGAGACTGCCTCTAAAAAGATTGCAGAAGCTTACGAAGTAATGCCGTGCATGGCGCTCGCGAATTCAAGCAACCGGCTTAACAGTGGCTTCACAGTGGCTATCGGCTTCAACGTAAGCTTCTGTAAGCCAAGCACTCAGGAATTTATAAATTCGCGCCAATTCGGCGTTTCAGGCACCGTGTAATTATTGGTTCGAACGTACCCCCCCCCTTCGCACCCGACCATCGTCCCAATTCGGCGTGTGGGGACCAGTACAACATCCATCCCATCTGAGTCGCGGAAGTGGTCATATGTGCTCTTTATCAACAGCGCGCACAATTGCGATATTCATGATTGCAATAAATCACTTGCAGCGCACGACAATCATTTTGCAGTTTTATGATGACGATGTCAATATGCAAAATGTCATCAATACACCGTCGTTATTGATAGTTGCAATAATCATCTGCGCATCATATGCGCGCGTCACGATATCCTCTGCAAAATATGTGTATACTTACAGGGATAATCATGAACGGACGCATGATGACAATATTGCAGCATGCCACACAATACTTTGATGACTGCTGAGATATTGCAATTTATTCACTGTCAGATTTGTATACTTACTTGCAATCAAGAGTGTGAACTGCATAAATGATGTGTGAATAGCTTACACACACGTACATGCTCAACATGACAGATCATGAATACTCAGCAGCAACATAATAATGTGTGCAAGATTAGAGTGTGCGGAGATTGCAATGATTGCAGCACACACACATGCACATATACTTGACTTGCAGTATACACCATCATGAAGTATATAATAAGTGCATGCAGCACATATGCATTACACTACATATACATTATATACTGAGTGACTGCAACACTGTGAATTGTGCATGC
The DNA here is from genome assembly GCA_001247695.2 of Cymbomonas tetramitiformis. NCBI lineage: Eukaryota > Viridiplantae > Chlorophyta > Pyramimonadophyceae > Pyramimonadales > Pyramimonadaceae > Cymbomonas > Cymbomonas tetramitiformis. The sequence continues at coordinate 15,706 of LGRX02030327.1, forward strand.
ATCATTAATACAGCTTGACCACGCTAACAGCTGTAATATATATTACCAGTTTGATCATGATAACAACTGGAATATTAGTATCATATCACAATACATTGTACATTGCACAAGGCATATTGCAGTGCATGTTAGCTATATTGGAATCATGTAAGTGTAAGGTGCCTGAAGGTAATCTTAACACCATAATTAGCTCGTCATGCTCCGACGTAGGATTTGGGAAGAGCATGTACGTTCTATGGTGGATTACTGGACGGAATGCTCACCGGAACTACATGTAAAATAAATCAAGCAACTCATTATTGTAAATGAGAGTATGCAGGATTACAATAAATACTAATCTGATATATATCATGTTGGATTATTCAGTACTTGGTATACAGATCATCCTGCATGATGAATTATCTTGGTATATTGTAATACCATTATCACCTGTATACAAGTGTGTAGTAAAGTTCCACACACACACACCTAAATGTACTAAATCAGTAAGTACCTGCACAATGCACGCACCACGCACTGACTATGGTATATATAATGACATTCACTGACTCGATAATAAATGAAATGATCAACTATAATATCAACTATGTGTATGATAATATAGATACCATCCAACAAACACATGTGCGTGTTGGATGTCAGTGATGGCGATAGTTAAGGTAACAGGATAAAACTACATGCTGAAGGGCTGGATGGAGAATATCTCCAGACCCGAAGGCAGTATACAGTGTTCACAATGCAGCTGGTAACTGCTGAACACTGTCCATACCTTTTCATTATCGCTGGAGCAAGAACAACAACCTCAATGCATTGTGACAATTGATTCAGTAATGATCAGCACAAAAAGCATGTACCTACTCAGATCGGTACTTATATATTGAACTGACTGACATAGGTTGTTGTGGACACACACACACACACTGTGTTGTGTTAAACTGCTTAGATTATTATCAAGCTGTGTCCTGATATATTTGGAATCTAGAGATATCACTTTGCTATGCTCTTAGTGCACAGCCATATGCCCAAATATATCATAGGTTCTGACAAGTTATCATTAAAGTGGCTAATCCGCTTACAAGTTGATACACCTATAAATCACCAGGAAGTGAATTAACTTCCATGGGTTTCAAATCAGTAAAACCCATATTTATGATCAACCACAGATGTTGACAATCAGAGATATTCACTATTATGCCATGAAAATTATCATGTGCAAAAGTGAAGTAAGTTGCAGTACTTCTGTAACTTGCAGCTTCCACACACATCGAGATATATTACTGTGGTAATATAATAAATGGCCAAAAAGGTGCAAAATGGGTGAAAATCGTCGGCGATAAATTTCAAAATTGAAATTTCGACCCCATTTTATTTCAAATTATGATTTTATACCTATTAAGGTATCAGAAAAACATAATGACCATGGTCATATCTCGTGTAACACCCTAGATATTAGGTGTGTAATATATAAGGGTGTACATATTGGCGGTAACGAAATGCGTAAAAACTCCACACGCATGATTTCAAAATGAAAAAATCGCGTTGATTTTTTTCGCTGATCTGATTATTCAGCTATCAATAAATATTCCCTGATTTATTCAGCACTTGTAACACCCTGTAACACCCTTAAAATCACGTGTGTGTGTCAGGGGTGTAACGTACCTCTAAAAAACCACGTGACACACAGTGAAAAATTAAATGCAGTTTTGCTTAAATATCTTTGCAAAATGTTTATACTGCTTTAATTTAACATATTTTAGGGTTACTGATGGCAAGTAACACCCTAACATCACTGTGGGGGATAAGGGTCACTGTAACGTAACATACCCTAAATGCCACCTATATAATAGGAAACACTTCGTGTTTGGCATATTTGTCATGCTAAAATCAGCACGGACATGACAATATTTCGGGCAACAACCCAAGAACTGTAGGGCAACAACCCAAGAACTGTAGGGCAACAACCCAAAAACTGCAGGGCTACATCCCAACGACTGTAGGGCTGCAACCCTAAAACTGTAACAGCTGCTTCCTATAAGGACTGCATGCTATATCATGCGGTATAAGGGCAACTGACAACTGCCTTATGTTCACACTTCCTTGAGGGGGGAAGAAGGTGGATATATATACATAATTACCTCATTATAATGTACAAATATGCTACATGTATATAAACATACAGATATACTATATGTATATAACATAGATATATATATTATATATATATGCCAACACACGCACTCAGTTAGCTGAAGGCATCTTTGGTGTTGTGTTTTGTTTCTTAGATGGCAGAAGAGGAAGAACCAGAAATCCCAGCCATCAATGCAGATCCATCAACATGGTTCTTTGACATCTTAGGCTCCTATGATGCATACAGTCGGTTCAAGATTCCCAAGTGGATCGCTGGTTATGACAATACTCAGACCAGATTCGATCAGATAGGGTACTTCGACAATATCAGTCGCATGAGGCCCGATATGAGCAGATATAAGGATCCTGAGAATGAACCAAAGGAACCAGAAGATGAGTATACAGAAGACAATGCTCCAATAGTTTTTACAGATCCTGATGATGATTCTGTTCCAGCACCAGCTCCACCCACTTTGATTCCAAAGGTGAAAATGACACCACCTAAGGAATTTAACCTCTTAGCCGGTAGCCGTTACGATATCGTAACAAACCACCCGCGGTCCTTTTGGTTTCGCATGCACGTGTGCTCACCAAAAAGGGTTAGACGAACTCTAGACATGATACAACCTAGGGTATGTGTGCATAGTGAGCATGCATGCATCACTCCATGGCAGATTTGTATGGGATACACATACACTCTTATCATATTCATAACAATTTGAACCGACAATAATGCTTTTTATAGCCAATTTTGAAACGGAAATCGGCTCAAATCTGCATGATTTAGACAACTTTGACATTGATATGAATGTGCATGACCATATATGTTCAGGGTATGCCACATTCAACCATCACATATCGATATATGGGTGCTAAGGGCTATACATCCTCGCTTATATATGAAATACACGCAGACTAATCGCTTAAGTATGGAAAACATTGCTTAAGTATGAAAAACATTGAAGAATCGCATGTTTTTTTCATGTTTTTTCGTAAAAAGGCCACGTATATCGAGATGTAGGCACATTTAACTCAACATATGACTGACAAAAGTTTAAACATGGCCAAGGCCGATAGCATCGTACTAACGGCAACCGCTTAAGAGACCTTAGGCGACCAAGAATCGCTTTTGCGTAAAGTCGATTGCTAAAATTTGGAGAAGTTTTGCTTGTATAATCGGTATATCTCACGATATATATGCCATAGATGTTCATACAATAGCTCAATTTGTAGTTGCGATAGGTGTCGAAAACATATATAATCACCGTGGCATGCTTATGTATGTGAGCACCACACCCGCTTCCCACACAAAACATGCATTTTTGGCCGGAAATAGCGTTACCGGCTAAGAGGTTAAAGCAGGACAGGACGCAGAAGTTTGGTTGGACACAGTGGACCGATACTTCCAGTTCACTTATCCAGGAGTTCCAGACAAGGACCTGATCACAGTATTCCTGACTCTCATCCAAAACAATGACCGACACTATTTCCAGGTCGTGGCACAGCAACCGGATGCCACATATGAGAGGGTCAGAAGGATTTTCCTCAGTCAATTTGGCAACCCCCATAAAAGATCAGTGGCTAAGAAACACCTGATGGCACTGACTCAAGGGAGCCAGACTTTCTCAGACTATTTGCGCACGTTTACGTCACTGGCTGCTTTAGCAGCAGTTGATCTGAACGATGTGTTAATAAAGGACATATTTGTCAGCAACATGAACCCTGATCTCCGCAGACAGTTCCACCTAAGATTCCTAACAGAGCATGAAAGGAATAATCTGTCGTGGCCACAAACCACACAGATACTGTTCGACTTGAATTATGTTGTTCATTCGAAGCAGTCAGAGACCCTTCACTATCGGGGGCAGAAGGAGCAGTCATCAGGAGGCCCAGTCAAAAAGGACAAGGACAAGGGGCGTGGCAGAAAGCCATATGACAAATCCAACAGGAACTGGAATCAGAGCCAGAATGGCAGTCAGAACTCAAATGCCAATCAGAATCGGAGCAAAGGGAAAGGTGGAAAAGGCAAAGGTAAAGGGAAAGGGAAAGCACAGAATCCTTCTCAGCCTTGCCAACGTTGTGGTCGTACCAATCACGCCACAAAGGATTGTTTCTCCACCAAGACCCCAGATGGAAAAGCCATACAAGGCAAGCCACCAGCTCAGAATCCTTTCAGGAGACAGCAGCAACAGAATCAGGGTGCTAAAAATGAGTCCGGCAAACTCATCAATACAATCAACACCCTGGTTAAGGAGTTAAAGAGTCAGCACAGCATCAATGCAGCAGTTGCAACTCCAGCTCCGGCTTCAGCTCCAGCTCCTCAGGGAAACTCTCAGGGTACTGCACAGGTACCAGTGTTGAGAGCACCCTCGAGGTAAATCAGCCTGAAGAAGCCACTGAAGCAAGTGGCCGGGTTGAGAGTATCTCAGAAGAAATCCTTTCCAGTCTGACATTACAATTTCAGCAGATGGACACTCCCTCAGAGCACATCGCACAGATGCAGTCTCAGACAGCACAACTGAAATCACAGAAGAAGCTGTTGTTGTACAAAGGGAAAGTATATGGACAGAGTACTCACATATTGGTAGATCCAGGAGCTACATCGTCTTTCATCGACAGACAGTTTGCTGCTCAGCTTGGTATAACACCCACAGATTCTTCATCATTCACTGTGGGATTGGCTGGAGGAAGCCAACTACCTTGCACATCCTATCTTCCCAATGCTACATTCACGCTGGGTAAGTATAAGGACACAGAGGATTTCTACATCATTGACATGAAACCTTTCACTGTCATCCTGGGTCAAGATTGGTTGGAGAGGAGAAATCCACACATTGACTTCCAGACCAAAAATCTGACGATCACTAGGAAGCACTCATCAGGCTCCAGTGTTCGCACAGTATTATCCAGAGTTGAACAGACTCCAGGCTCAGATGGCCTTCCTGAAATGGAATTGGTCAGTGCCACCACCATGAGAAAGTACCTACGTCGTATTCGATCCAGTGGTTCGGCTGAAGAAGCCGTAGCTTATCTCTTCTTTCTCTCAGAGGTCGATGGTGAACTGGTCTTCGCAGCAGCAGACTTAGACACCACTATGGAAGACCCAGAGGTCACAGCAACACGTGATCAAATGAGGGAAGACTTTTCAGACATATTCCAGGAGGATCTTCCAGCTGGTCATATGCCAGAACGGTTTGAAGGTGGTTATCATCGAATCAACATTGAACCTGGGCACAAGCCGCCATCGCAGCCAGTTCGTACAATACCAGTGCCCATGATGGAAGAGCTCAAACGACAGATCATCAAATATGTCGACTTGGGTATCCTTCGTCCGTCATCATAGTCTCCATATGGATGTCCTATCATTTTCGCTCCTAAGCCAGGTGGGAAGTGGAGGATGTGCTGTGATTATCGAGCCCTTAATAACATCACAATTAAGGACACGTATCCATTGCCACCTCACGACACCCTTCTTGAACAGCTGAAAGGTGCACGATGGTTTAGCAGATTTGACTTCAATCGGTTTTTCCATCAGATCCCTATACATCCAGATGACATTCACAAAACAGCGATTCGCGCCAGATACGGTTCCTATGAGTGGACAGTTATGCCTTTCGGATTGACCAATGCTCCTGCAACAGCTCTACGTGTAGGAAATCGGGCATTCTTCGACTTCATCGATCGGTTCCTTGTCATTTTCATGGATGATACTATCGTATACAGTCCGGACTTTGACAGCCACGTGAGTCATGTCCGACAGTTTCTCCAGCGTTGCAGAGATCACCAGTTCTTCATCAGGCCTTCCAAGGTGGAGTTGTTCGTCAGATCCATAGACTTTATCGGACATCACATCTCTGAAGCAGGCTTATCCATCATCGAAGACAGAATCCGAGCAGTCATGGCAATACAGCCTCTAGTGTCTTATGGTCCTACCGTTGGAAAGCAGCCTCTGCGCCGTATGGCTAAAGATGGCAAGTCATCCCTTCGGTCATTCTTGGGCATGGTCGGTCAATTTAGGAGATTCATACCAAAGTTCTCCAAGATTGCCGAGCCGCTCAATCGTCTCCTTAAAGATAATTCAGAGTTCGTCTGGGAATCTGAGCAGCAGCAGGCATTTGATAAGCTCAAAAGTGCCATCTGCAATGCTCCAGTACTACAGCTTCCAGATCAGAAACTGCCATCTATTATGGAGGTCGATGGATCAGGCACACACGTTGGTCAAGTGATACTAGTGATAGGATCAAGGAAAAGGTATGAAGCCATGTGGCTATCACAGCGTCACTCTCTCCGATACACAGAGACGTTGGCCTATTCCTGAGATCGAGCTATTTGCCATTGTGGAGGGCTTCCGATTCTTTCGCCACATCTTGTTGGGAGCTCCTGAGACTATTGTACGCTCAGATCATCAGCCACTGGTTTATTTCCAGTCTAAATCCACACTAAGCCCCAAACAGGCGAGGTGGTTGGATGAGCTCTCCGAGTACAACTTCCGAATAGAGCATATTTCTGGCGAGAAGAATAAGGTTGCAGACGCACTCACTCGTATCTCTGCACTCTTTGAACTCACTGATTGTCTGCAACATATAGACATCAGCGAGGTTCCAGTCATGCCATCTGCAGATCCTACATTCATTGCTCTTATATCTTCTTCATCAGCTCATCAGCTTCACGACATCATTATATACCAGTATGATCGTGACACATTTGCACAAACTATATTGGCTAAGCTGACATCATCGACTTCATCACAGTCAGTCAGCAGCTACAGCTTCGAGCTCATTCGGGGGTTGATCTATCGCAAGACCATATATGGCAGACAGCTGTACATTCCACCTACAGCCAAAGTCCCTACAGATGACGGTGAGATCACACAGCTTCGCCACATTCTCCTTCATGAGTGCCACTCAGCCACTATTTCTGGTCATGTAGGCAAAAATCGCATGCTTCATCTACTGCGTAGCCGATATTATTGGCCAGGAATGACGACGGCAGCCATCCAGTACATTCGGGAGTGCCCCGTTTGTCAACGCCAGAAAACAAGGCGACACAAACCTTATGGTCAGTCACATATACGATATTGTGTGCCTAAGACAAAATGGCTTGATGTATCTCTTGACTGGATTACTGACCTGCCTATCACCACTAATGGGCACGACAGTATATTTGTGGCAATGTGCCAATTCTCTCATCGCTGTCATCTCATTCCCTTCAGCATGACCTGGACAGCTCAGCATACTGCTTCTATCTATATGCAGCATATCTTCAAGCTCCATGGTCTTCCGAGGAACATCATCTCAGATCGAGACCCCAGATTCACCTCTACATTCTGGCAGACACTGTGGAAATCTACTGGTACGAGATTGTCTATGACATCTTCACACCATCCACAGTCGAATGCAGCCAATGAGAGGAGCCATGCCTTCATTGAGGATATCCTCAGGTACTTTTCAATTTGTTGATTCGATATTCACCATCCTCTGGTTTATAAACTAATTAGATGGTATTTTTTTCATCCACAGGTGTTGTTGCAATGATACTTCAGCCAATTCGTGGGAGGACAAGTTGCCTCTGGTGGAGTTTTCAATTAACAACACAGTTTCTGCATCTACTGGTTAGTCACCATTCTATCTCGACTCGATGGCGCAGCCACTTTCGCCTCATGACCTGGCAATCACTATTCCGCCAGAAGCTCCTGTTCGAATACAGAATGCTATTCGAGATCATTTTGACCAGTACTCGGCTGTACATACCAATGCGGTAGATAACATTTCCCGAGCAGCAGAAATTAGCCAAGCCAGATTCAATAAGACTCACATGCCCCGGCAATATGCAGTAGGGCAGAAAGTTCTTTTACGGACCGAGTTTATCCAATGGATTGGTTTGACAGAGGCAGGCAGACACTTCAAGCAGCCATATATTGGGCCGTTTACTATATCCAAAGTGCTAAGCCATGGGCGTGCATACGAGTTAGATTTCGGAGACCTCGATATCCGTATTCATCCGGTACAGCCTGTATCCAGAATAGAGCTGTATAACGACTCGATCCAAGCACCTTTGCCTCTGCCACAGATGATCACCGAAGAAGGGCAACCACTGTTTGAGATATCACATATACTCTCAGATAAGATCACTAGAGGTGTCAAGTACTACTTAGTGCGATATGCAGGCTACGGCCCTGACGGCATGACACCTGGGTCAAAGCCACAGAGCTGACCAATGCAGCAGACATAATAGCTGCCTATGAAGGCTAAACATTATAGTAAGCCTGATGCCCTTACTTCTTGTAATATATACTAATACATGTCGATCATCTATATACCTTGCTCTTAATGTTTTATCATTATGTTGCATAGAAGCGAGAAATTGATCCTTCCTTGCTAAAGGTGTAGTGAGCCTTGTACAAAATCATACCCTTGCACAGATACGCACACATGCGAGATAGCATATCTGTGGATAAATAAAAACTGCTAAATGCTACCTTTGCCAAGACCGTGGTTAGTCATCGGATTCTGTGGCCAGTCATCCGAAGTTACCGGAGACATCGACTGAGGTAGACGGAGTTGTAATCCTAAGTTATGCCTGACAAACATAACTAAAATAAATTTCACATTAGTACGTGGCGAATCCACTCTCACTCATCGCGACAGATGTTCGTCAAAGCGTGCGTACTGGACCAATAATTGAGGAGTTGAGCAGACCGGGTAAAGGATTATAAGTCCAATCCCGTTAAGCAGGGCCACTCCGTTTGCATTAAAACAATCCCCCGGTGAAATAACTCCGGAAACATCCAAAGGGCTCCCCATGACCGCCTGTGAACCTCCAAAGTTGCTTCAGGAGGGGAGGAAGGGTTGGGTGCACAATATATAATAACTGTGGAAACGAACAGCAAACGATCAGTTATATATATAAGGCCGAGAATCGTGCGATTATAAATTGTTAAATCGTGGGATCATCATTCGCAAAAGCGACGACGGCTAGCGCAAATAATCCGTAACGTAAACCTCGGATACCTTGAATCGCCACTCTGAAACACGATACGTGTGGATCAATCAGTAATCCAGCGTCAATCTGTATCACGAAACGCAATTCATTGAACCTTGAATCGTCACTCTGCAATACGATACGCAATTCATGGGGGCTACATCCTAAGAACTGTAAGGCAACTGCCTAAGGTGAGGGACTAAAGTGGACCCAGTTCCCCCCAATATCCTAAAAACACCATGAGGGACGCCTCAAATCGGTGTAAGAAGACTGGTACCAGCAGAAGTAACAACAACACAGACATCAAAGACATAAACAAAGGTATGCCCGTTGTGAGGTCACAACTCTTTTAAGAGGGGAGATCTGTCAGGGTTATGACCGATGACACATGTGTCATACGTGTCATGTCGAGTCATGTCATATATTATAATGACAGACAGTCGTCAGTACGGTCGACTATGACTGTACATGTCATCGAGATGATAAGTCACATCATCTGTCATTTATTCAAGGAAAGACTTGAATGACACCTGTCATCGAGAGGCCGTATGTCGGACTCGAGGATGGCGAAGCAAGATGCTATCTTGAAGTACCGAACGGTTCGGAGAAGAAATCATCTTCGCTTCTAGCATGTGCGGAACAAGCATGCGGGTATCATATGACGAACGCATCATTCGTTCTGCCGATACTAGTCGTTCAACCAATGCCTCGGGTTCACAACCCAATAGCGGTACCATCTGTGAGATGGGAGGCATTCGGTATAGATGAGCTAGCGTTGTGCTAGAGCAGTATCTTCTGACGAAGTCTGCACTCATCACCCGCTCATAAGCTGTGCGCGTGTTACTGTTCAATAACACCTGCACTATCTTATTATATCATATATATCTTAAGGCTCGCGTCAGCGTCCTGATCAAATCCGGTTTTGAAACCCAGAATCAGAATCGAAGGTGACCGAAACCGGTTTCGGAAGGTTCCAAAAGTGTAAAATTGTTGTCGAAAGTGAACCGGATTCGAGTTTTTTTGCCCACGAGGTATCATTTTAAAGGTCTCGATGAGCCCAAGAAGATGCCATAATTTTAAATAAAAAAACTCGAATCCCATTTAATTTCGACAACAAAAAAATACTTCCGGAAGCGTCCGAAACCGGTTTTGGGAACTTACAAAACTGTTTTTGTTTTCATGGAATACGCTAAACAGTCGCTGAACTGGCTTGTTAGATACGGAGTTCTGCCACGTATAGCACAACCCCATGTGTTCACGGGAGTCGTCACACTTACCCCACCCACACCCCAGAAACCGGTTCTGGGAACTTACAAAACTGTTTTTGTTTTCATGGAATACGCTAAACAGTCGCTGAACTGGCTTGTTAGATACGGAGTTCTGCCACGCATAGCACAACCCCATGTGTTCACGGGGGGTAAGTCACATATCCCCCGCGCGCGCGCTATCGACCCTCAGGAAGCTCACGCTCGACTACGGATCACTCTACCGCTCAGCCACAATTTTCGCGTCCGATAATTGTAGATACCAGTATGAATGGTTCTGATGATCGAAGGGGCAAAGACCTGAGATCAATGTGCAACTTCATCTCGGAATGCGTCGTGCCAGCCACACCCAACGTATGCATTCTCAAAAACGCCGCTTAGACCACGAATTTCTCATCAAAGTGAGTACCTTAGTTCAATAGTACTTTGTTTACATATTTCGAGGTACCTATGTTAGCCGCACGTTATCTTAGATACTCTCTAAAGCCCGTCCGGGATCTCGCATTCACGTTTATGCCCTCGGCAACGGGGGGGTAAATGCATCCTCGACGTGCTTTGGATGCTTTTGGCCCATCTCAACCCAGAGCTTTCTCGGTGCTTCTTGCCTAATTAGACCTTGATGAACAAGATTCGGTTGTCCCTTTTACTGATCCAGACCGATCCGAGAAGTTAATAAAAATGACGAGGTGCATACACTGCTAGATTACTCAGCGAATCCCGACGCCCGTTGTATCAAATCAAACCCCTCGCACATAGCAATCATTCTATGCTATATCGAATGGTATGATGGGCAATATATCTACATTCTCGGCATATGTATCCGACAGCACAGTCTTTATGCCGTACGCTTCAAGGGGAATTAAGCAGAGGAAACCATGTGGTGAAACGTTTGCTCTGGCGCAAGCAAATTTCTGATGACTTGAGGCTTGAGACTTCGATCTGCTCGCGATATCGAAAAACAGCGACCAGGACATCTCATACTCTGTATAGGGTGCCAGGGCCACAAAAATGTGCTCGGATGATAATTTCCTCGCGGCTATCGATGTAAAGTGGGGTGCGCCATGCTAAATCCCGGTCTTGAAAGTGAATTTGGACATCGGACGGCTGAGATAAATACGCTGGGGTCATCGTGGGCAGTACCCGAACCCAGGCTGGGGGCACCGGTACGCAAGGTTGCATGTAAGCTGCCGACCGCACGGCGAAAATGATGAAAATATGATACAGAATATTGGGATAGGTAAAAGATATGGATGCATCAAAGGCCTGGAAATCTGCCATGCCGTGCTTCTCCTTTCGCTCCATCTGCCTTGTTCGGCAGTTCCAATTTGTTCTCCCTGGGTATATGTCCACCATCACGTCCAACATCTGATTGCATTTGCATGGATATCCGACCAACAAAAAAAGTGAAGTCGTCCTCCTGCACATGAGACACTATCAAACCTCACGCAGTGCTATGAGGTGGACCACGAGCAACTCAATCCCAATGGGCGAAGAATCGCGTGCTCAAAGAGAGAAAGCAGACCTTGTTTCGCGTGCCTCTCGTCGGCATCGGGACTCCGGCCATAAAGCAGTATGCCTTGCTGAAGATCTCATCGCTAACACATTGCACCAAAGATTCGGTGCCGGCATTTCTCACCACCTCTCCATGCCTCCGCACCCCTTGGTTCACAAGGTGCTCAAGCTGGGCTTGCTTCGCGTTCTCGTGCTCTTGAAAATGCCTATCCTGCTGTTGGAACACCTGAAACACACAGGAGCAGCGCGCCATGCTCAGCAGGAGGACAGTTGGGAGTGTACCCACCTCCCGGAAGTACCCTTCACGCCAGGGACATGCTGACCCAGGAAGTAGGGAAGCGGCTCGGCGTCCGCCCTTCCAGTATGACGAGCAAACCAGTTCCCACATTCAAGGAACTCGGCCTACGTGCCTCATTTATTGCAGCCAATCTCAACTTACATGTCTTTCCAGTTCCACGTTAAGCGCATAGTGTGCACAAATAGTAAATAAATGGCACGCTGTGCAAGCAAAAACCCATGAATCTTTTATGCGAGGGAGCACTATGGACAAAAGAGCTAGCTGCCAACCTTGTACCCCACATGTGGAAGATTGTCGAACAAGCCGTCAGACCCTGCGATGACCAGCGTTTTCTCTTTTGCGGCCATGATCTTCTGCTCGGGAAGGTCATCGTGTCGACAACGTGCCAGCTGGCACAACTCGCAGGCGCGGCACTCAGAGTCCAAGCTCGGTCTTGCGTCGTTCAGCTGGAGGGGCGTTGTCGTCTTGAGCGTCAGCTGGAGGGGCGGAGGGTTCGGGTAGCGCTGCTGGGCCAGCCGGGGTGTCCAATGGTGCTGCGGCTTGGAGAGGTGCACACAGTGGTATTTGGCACATGCGGCATCCCACTCCAAAACCGCCACCTGCAACGCCAGAGAGGCGTCATCAGCGGCCTAGCGCCTCGATAGCATCTTGCACACGTCATCGCACATGCCCCTCCCCGGTCTGTGCCAAGCACTGCTCTGCACAGTGCTTCTGGCTCCGAGGTCGGCGGTCGGGACCGCAGCACCCTGCGCCTTGCTCTCTTGCTTGCCTTGGGATGCACACAAGACACATTTGTCCAATAACTGTACTGAGAGGACGGAGCGCGCACCTGGCAATCCCCTACAGACGCCATGTGGATTTCCTGATTCTGCAGGGTGATGACCAGGGCGGTTGTAGCTCCCGACAACCTTGGCGTGCCTAGGTTCACTCGGTGGCAGGCTCGCACGGCCGAGTGGAGCACATTCCAGCTGCGGTTGCCTGGATACCCGGGCAAGGGGTAGGAGTTGGAAGGTGAAACAGACGGAGTATTGCACCCAATGCTGATCACCCGGCGTGCAAGCTGCCATGCGCGGTCCATGGAGTGCCGCCCGAGTTGGCCTACCCCATCGTTAAGCACGGCCATGGACGAGGTGACTAAGAGGGCATCGTCTCCCTGGTCGCGCCTCCCCGCACACCAATTTTGCAAGGCTCAAGTACACCGAAGTCAGGCCAACCACCGCCCTTCTTCGGGAAGAAGCCTCAGCGCATCGATGCCTTGCTGAACAACAAGCAGCCCTCCCTGGCGATGGCGATGGATCTCATCAGCGTCACTCAAAACTGAGCACTCCCCGTGACACCTTGTGCAGGGGAAAGGCGGGAGATGGAAGGTTGGTGGTGCAGGTGGCAACGCAGTGCGCGCTTGACCGCCCCTCTCGGAGGTACTGGGTGGGCCGCGCAGGCGGCAACGTGGCGGCGCGCGCACCTGATAGCCCTTCTTGTAGTCCGGCATCTGGTGCGAGTGATACTCCGCAAATGCCGCGTGCTGCGCGCGCAAGCTCTGGTACGACATGCCCGCCTCCGCGCTCTCGGGCAGAGTCTCGGTCCACTTCACCAGTCCCTGCCGAGCAGGCTTGAGCTGGAAGCAGCGCCTGCTCGGATCCTCCGGGTCACACTTGGATTCCCAATCCTCGAGGTGCATCGTCAGAAACGGATACGCCTCATCGCTCGGCACAGCCCCGCTGGCCGCAGACGGTGACACCGGCGGGTGGACGGCGGCCCCGTCGTCGGGAGCCGGAACCGTCAGCAAGGCTGGCGCAGGCCCTTCGCGGTCCGTGACTGCTGTCGGGGCTGGCGGCGCGTCAACCTCTATCATCGCAGCGTCCGCGTGGTCCGCGGCAATGTCCTCATCACCTTGCA
>LGRX02030328.1:0-10138 GCA_001247695.2 Cymbomonas tetramitiformis
TGGCAATACAGCCTCTAGTGTCTTATGGTCCTACCGTTGGAAAGCAGCCTCTGCGCCGTATGGCTAAAGATGGCAAGTCATCCCTTCGGTCATTCTTGGGCATGGTCGGTCAATTTAGGAGATTCATACCAAAGTTCTCCAAGATTGCCGAGCCGCTCAATCGTCTCCTTAAAGATAATTCAGAGTTCGTCTGGGAATCTGAGCAGCAGCAGGCATTTGATAAGCTCAAAAGTGCCATCTGCAATGCTCCAGTACTACAGCTTCCAGATCAGAAACTGCCATCTATTATGGAGGTCGATGGATCAGGCACACACGTTGGTCAAGTGATACTAGTGATAGGATCAAGGAAAAGGTATGAAGCCATGTGGCTATCACAGCGTCACTCTCTCCGATACACAGAGACGTTGGCCTATTCCTGAGATCGAGCTATTTGCCATTGTGGAGGGCTTCCGATTCTTTCGCCACATCTTGTTGGGAGCTCCTGAGACTATTGTACGCTCAGATCATCAGCCACTGGTTTATTTCCAGTCCAAATCCACACTAAGCCCAAAAACAGGCGAGGTGGTTGGATGAGCTCTCCGAGTACAACTTCCGAATAGAGCACATTTCTGGCGAGAAGAACAAGGTTGCAGACGCACTCACTCGTATCTCTACACTCTTTGAACTCACTGATTGTCTGAAACACATAGACATCACCGAGGTTCCAGTCATGCCACTTACAGATCCTACATTCATTGCTCTTATATCTTCTTCATCAGCTCATCAGCTTCACGACATCATTATATCCCAGTATGATCGTGACACATTTGCACAAACTATATTGGCTAAGCTGACATCATCGACTTCATCACAGTCAGTCAGCAGCTACAGCTTCGAGCTCATTCGGGGGTTGATCTATCGCAAGACCATATATGGCAGACAGCTGTACATTCCACCTACAGCCAAAGTCCCTACAGATGACGGTGAGATCACACAGCTTCGCCACATTCTCCTTCATGAGTGCCACTCAGCCACAATTTCTGGTCATGTAGGCAAAAATCGCATGCTTCATCTACTGCGTAGCCGATATTATTGGCCAGGAATGACGACGGCAGCCATCCAGTACATTCGGGAGTGCCCCGTTTGTCAACGCCAGAAAACGAGGCGACACAAACCTTATGGTCAGTCACATATACGATATTGTGTGCCTAAGACAAAATGGCTTGATGTGTCTCTTGACTGGATTACTGACCTGCCTATCACCACTAATGGGCACGACAGTATATTTGTGGCAATGTGCCAATTCTCTCATCGCTGTCATCTCATTCCCTTCAGCATGACCTGGACAGCTCAGCATACTGCTTCTATATATATGCAGCATATCTTCAAGCTCCATGGTCTTCCGAGGAACATCATCTCAGATCGAGACCCCAGATTCACCTCTACATTCTGGCAGACACTGTGGAAATCTACTGGTACGAGATTGTCTATGACATCTTCACACCATCCACAGTCGAATGCAGCCAATGAGAGGAGCCATGCCTTCATTGAGGATATCCTCAGGTACTTTTCAATTTGTTGATTCGATATTCACCATCCTCTGGTTTATAAACTAATTAGATGGTATTTTTTTCATCCACAGGTGTTGTTGCAATGATACTTCAGCCAATTCGTGGGAGGACAAGTTGCCTCTGGTGGAGTTTTCAATTAACAACACAGTTTCTGCATCTACTGGTTAGTCACCATTCTATCTCGACTCGATGGCGCAGCCACTTTCGCCTCATGACCTGGCAATCACTATTCCGCCAGAAGCTCCTGTTCGAATACAGAATGCTATTCGAGATCATTTTGACCAGTACTCGGCTGTACATACCAATGCGGTAGATAACATTTCCCGAGCAGCAGAAATTAGCCAAGCCAGATTCAATAAGACTCACATGCCCCGGCAATATGCAGTAGGGCAGAAAGTTCTTTTACGGACCGAGTTTATCCAATGGACTGGTTTGACAGAGGCAGGCAGACACTTCAAGCAGCCATATATTGGGCCGTTTACTATATCCAAAGTGCTAAGCCATGGGCGTGCATACGAGTTAGATTTCGGAGACCTCGATATCCGTATTCATCCGGTACAGCCTGTATCCAGAATAGAGCTGTATAACGACTCGATCCAAGCACCTTTGCCTCTGCCACAGATGATCACCGAAGAAGGGCAACCACTGTTTGAGATATCACATATACTCTCAGATAAGATCACTAGAGGTGTCAAGTACTACTTAGTGCGATATGCAGGCTACGGCCCTGAGCATGACACCTGGGTCAAAGCCACAGAGCTGACCAATGCAGCAGACATGATAGCTGCCTATGAAGGCTAAACATTATATTAAGCCTGATGCCCTTACTTCTTGTAATATATACTAATACATGTCGATCATCTATATACCTTGCTCTTAATGTTTTATCATTATGTTGCATAGAAGCGAGAAATTGATCCTTCCTTGCTAAAGGTGTAGTGAGCCTTGTACAAAATCATACCCTTGCACAGATACGCACACATGCGAGATAGCATATCTGTGGATAAATAAAAACTGCTAAATGCTACCTTTGCCAAGACCGTGGTTAGTCATCGGATTCTGTGGCCAGTCATCCGAAGTTACCGGAGACATCGACTGAGGTAGACGGAGTTGTAATCCTAAGTTATGCCTGACAAACATAACTAAAATAAATTTCACATTAGTACGTGGCGAATCCACTCTCACTCATCGCGACAGATGTTCGTCAAAGCGTGCGTACTGGACCAATAATTGAGGAGTTGAGCAGACCGGGTAAAGGATTATAAGTCCAATCCCGTTAAGCAGGGCCACTCCGTTTGCATTAAAACAATCCCCCGGTGAAATAACTCCGGAAACATCCAAAGGGCTCCCCATGACCGCCTGTGAACCTCCAAAGTTGCTTCAGGAGGGGAGGAAGGGTTGGGTGCACAATATATAATAACTGTGGAAACGAACAGCAAACGATCAGTTATATATATAAGGCCGAGAATCGTGCGATTATAAATTGTTAAATCGTGGGATCATCATTCGCAAAAGCGACGACGGCTAGCGCAAATAATCCGTAACGTAAACCTCGGATACCTTGAATCGCCACTCTGAAACACGATACGTGTGGATCAATCAGTAATCCAGCGTCAATCTGTATCACGAAACGCAATTCATTGAACCTTGAATCGTCACTCTGCAATACGATACGCAATTCATGGGGGCTACATCCTAAGAACTGTAAGGCAACTGCCTAAGGTGAGGGACTAAAGTGGACCCAGTTCCCCCCAATATCCTAAAAACACCATGAGGGACGCCTCAAATCGGTGTAAGAAGACTGGTACCAGCAGAAGTAACAACAACACAGACATCAAAGACATAAACAAAGGTATGCCCGTTGTGAGGTCACAACTCTTTTAAGAGGGGAGATCTGTCAGGGTTATGACCGATGACACATGTGTCATACGTGTCATGTCGAGTCATGTCATATATTATAATGACAGACAGTCGTCAGTACGGTCGACTATGACTGTACATGTCATCGAGATGATAAGTCACATCATCTGTCATTTATTCAAGGAAAGACTTGAATGACACCTGTCATCGAGAGGCCGTATGTCGGACTCGAGGATGGCGAAGCAAGATGCTATCTTGAAGTACCGAACGGTTCGGAGAAGAAATCATCTTCGCTTCTAGCATGTGCGGAACAAGCATGCGGGTATCATATGGCGAACGCATCATTCGTTCTGCCGATACTAGTCGTTCAACCAATGCCTCGGGTTCACAACCCAATAGCGGTACCATCTGTGAGATGGGAGGCATTCGGTATAGATGAGCTAGCGTTGTGCTAGAGCAGTATCTTCTGACGAAGTCTGCACTCATCACCCGCTCATAAGCTGTGCGCGTGTTACTGTTCAATAACACCTGCACTATCTTATTATATCATATATATCTTAAGGCTCGCGTCAGCGTCCTGATCAAATCCGGTTTTGAAACCCAGAATCAGAATCGAAGGTGACCGAAACCGGTTTCGGAAGGTTCCAAAAGTGTAAAATTGTTGTCGAAAGTGAACCGGATTCGAGTTTTTTTGCCCACGAGGTATCATTTTAAAGGTCTCGATGAGCCCAAGAAGATGCCATAATTTTAAATAAAAAAACTCGAATCCCATTTAATTTCGACAACAAAAAAATACTTCCGGAAGCGTCCGAAACCGGTTTTGGGAACTTACAAAACTGTTTTTGTTTTCATGGAATACGCTAAACAGTCGCTGAACTGGCTTGTTAGATACGGAGTTCTGCCACGTATAGCACAACCCCATGTGTTCACGGGAGTCATACCCCCCCACCCCACCCCGAAACCGGTTCTGGGAACTTACAAAACTGTTTTTGTTTTCATGGAATACGCTAAACAGTCGCTGAACTGGCTTGTTAGATACGGAGTTCTGCCACGCATAGCACAACCCCATGTGTTCACGGGAGTCGTCACATATCCCCCCCGCGCGCTATCGACCCTCGGAAGGAAGCTCACGCTCGACTACGGTCACTCTACCGCTCAGCCACAATTTTCGCGTCCGATAATTGTAGATACCAGTATGAATGGTTCTGATGATCGAAGGGGCAAAGACCTGAGATCAATGTGCAACTTCATCTCGGAATGCGTCGTGCCAGCCACACCCAACGTATGCATTCTCAAAAACGCCGCTTAGACCACGAATTTCTCATCAAAGTGAGTACCTTAGTTCAATAGTACTTTGTTTACATATTTCGAGGTACCTATGTTAGCCGCACGTTATCTTAGATACTCTCTAAAGCCCGTCCGGGATCTCGCATTCACGTTTATGCCCTCGGCAACGGGGGGGTAAATGCATCCTCGACGTGCTTTGGATGCTTTTGGCCCATCTCAACCCAGAGCTTTCTCGGTGCTTCTTGCCTAATTAGACCTTGATGAACAAGATTCGGTTGTCCCTTTTACTGATCCAGACCGATCCGAGAAGTTAATAAAAATGACGAGGTGCATACACTGCTAGATTACTCAGCGAATCCCGACGCCCGTTGTATCAAATCAAACCCCTCGCACATAGCAATCATTCTATGCTATATCGAATGGTATGATGGGCAATATATCTACATTCTCGGCATATGTATCCGACAGCACAGTCTTTATGCCGTACGCTTCAAGGGGAATTAAGCAGAGGAAACCATGTGGTGAAACGTTTGCTCTGGCGCAAGCAAATTTCTGATGACTTGAGGCTTGAGACTTCGATCTGCTCGCGATATCGAAAAACAGCGACCAGGACATCTCATACTCTGTATAGGGTGCCAGGGCCACAAAAATGTGCTCGGATGATAATTTCCTCGCGGCTATCGATGTAAAGTGGGGTGCGCCATGCTAAATCCCGGTCTTGAAAGTGAATTTGGACATCGGACGGCTGAGATAAATACGCTGGGGTCATCGTGGGCAGTACCCGAACCCAGGCTGGGGGCACCGGTACGCAAGGTTGCATGTAAGCTGCCGACCGCACGGCGAAAATGATGAAAATATGATACAGAATATTGGGATAGGTAAAAGATATGGATGCATCAAAGGCCTGGAAATCTGCCATGCCGTGCTTCTCCTTTCGCTCCATCTGCCTTGTTCGGCAGTTCCAATTTGTTCTCCCTGGGTATATGTCCACCATCACGTCCAACATCTGATTGCATTTGCATGGATATCCGACCAACAAAAAAAGTGAAGTCGTCCTCCTGCACATGAGACACTATCAAACCTCACGCAGTGCTATGAGGTGGACCACGAGCAACTCAATCCCAATGGGCGAAGAATCGCGTGCTCAAAGAGAGAAAGCAGACCTTGTTTCGCGTGCCTCTCGTCGGCATCGGGACTCCGGCCATAAAGCAGTATGCCTTGCTGAAGATCTCATCGCTAACACATTGCACCAAAGATTCGGTGCCGGCATTTCTCACCACCTCTCCATGCCTCCGCACCCCTTGGTTCACAAGGTGCTCAAGCTGGGCTTGCTTCGCGTTCTCGTGCTCTTGAAAATGCCTATCCTGCTGTTGGAACACCTGAAACACACAGGAGCAGCGCGCCATGCTCAGCAGGAGGACAGTTGGGAGTGTACCCACCTCCCGGAAGTACCCTTCACGCCAGGGACATGCTGACCCAGGAAGTAGGGAAGCGGCTCGGCGTCCGCCCTTCCAGTATGACGAGCAAACCAGTTCCCACATTCAAGGAACTCGGCCTACGTGCCTCATTTATTGCAGCCAATCTCAACTTACATGTCTTTCCAGTTCCACGTTAAGCGCATAGTGTGCACAAATAGTAAATAAATGGCACGCTGTGCAAGCAAAAACCCATGAATCTTTTATGCGAGGGAGCACTATGGACAAAAGAGCTAGCTGCCAACCTTGTACCCCACATGTGGAAGATTGTCGAACAAGCCGTCAGACCCTGCGATGACCAGCGTTTTCTCTTTTGCGGCCATGATCTTCTGCTCGGGAAGGTCATCGTGTCGACAACGTGCCAGCTGGCACAACTCGCAGGCGCGGCACTCAGAGTCCAAGCTCGGTCTTGCGTCGTTCAGCTGGAGGGGCGTTGTCGTCTTGAGCGTCAGCTGGAGGGGCGGAGGGTTCGGGTAGCGCTGCTGGGCCAGCCGGGGTGTCCAATGGTGCTGCGGCTTGGAGAGGTGCACACAGTGGTATTTGGCACATGCGGCATCCCACTCCAAAACCGCCACCTGCAACGCCAGAGAGGCGTCATCAGCGGCCTAGCGCCTCGATAGCATCTTGCACACGTCATCGCACATGCCCCTCCCCGGTCTGTGCCAAGCACTGCTCTGCACAGTGCTTCTGGCTCCGAGGTCGGCGGTCGGGACCGCAGCACCCTGCGCCTTGCTCTCTTGCTTGCCTTGGGATGCACACAAGACACATTTGTCCAATAACTGTACTGAGAGGACGGAGCGCGCACCTGGCAATCCCCTACAGACGCCATGTGGATTTCCTGATTCTGCAGGGTGATGACCAGGGCGGTTGTAGCTCCCGACAACCTTGGCGTGCCTAGGTTCACTCGGTGGCAGGCTCGCACGGCCGAGTGGAGCACATTCCAGCTGCGGTTGCCTGGATACCCGGGCAAGGGGTAGGAGTTGGAAGGTGAAACAGACGGAGTATTGCACCCAATGCTGATCACCCGGCGTGCAAGCTGCCATGCGCGGTCCATGGAGTGCCGCCCGAGTTGGCCTACCCCATCGTTAAGCACGGCCATGGACGAGGTGACTAAGAGGGCATCGTCTCCCTGGTCGCGCCTCCCCGCACACCAATTTTGCAAGGCTCAAGTACACCGAAGTCAGGCCAACCACCGCCCTTCTTCGGGAAGAAGCCTCAGCGCATCGATGCCTTGCTGAACAACAAGCAGCCCTCCCTGGCGATGGCGATGGATCTCATCAGCGTCACTCAAAACTGAGCACTCCCCGTGACACCTTGTGCAGGGGAAAGGCGGGAGATGGAAGGTTGGTGGTGCAGGTGGCAACGCAGTGCGCGCTTGACCGCCCCTCTCGGAGGTACTGGGTGGGCCGCGCAGGCGGCAACGTGGCGGCGCGCGCACCTGATAGCCCTTCTTGTAGTCCGGCATCTGGTGCGAGTGATACTCCGCAAATGCCGCGTGCTGCGCGCGCAAGCTCTGGTACGACATGCCCGCCTCCGCGCTCTCGGGCAGAGTCTCGGTCCACTTCACCAGTCCCTGCCGAGCAGGCTTGAGCTGGAAGCAGCGCCTGCTCGGATCCTCCGGGTCACACTTGGATTCCCAATCCTCGAGGTGCATCGTCAGAAACGGATACGCCTCATCGCTCGGCACAGCCCCGCTGGCCGCAGACGGTGACACCGGCGGGTGGACGGCGGCCCCGTCGTCGGGAGCCGGAACCGTCAGCAAGGCTGGCGCAGGCCCTTCGCGGTCCGTGACTGCTGTCGGGGCTGGCGGCGCGTCAACCTCTATCATCGCAGCGTCCGCGTGGTCCGCGGCAATGTCCTCATCACCTTGCATCGCCATGGCGACATCCACGATCTCGCTGTCTTCGGGGGGTTCGTCATCTGCTGAGGCGGCGGCGCCTCCATCAGCGGGGCCCGCCTCCATCTCTGCCTCTCCGAACGCCTCCTCGCGGCTCCTCACCGTGCCGCGACCTCCCATCGCCGGGAACGACGCGCCGGAGGTGCCTGCAGCACTACTTGCACACCGTTGCTGCACCATGGTGAATGTGGGGCCCGTGGATCCCTGCTGCTCACCGACGGCGGCCGCGGGGGGATGCATCACGATGACGTCAGCGGCGGAGGTGGCTTCCAGGCGCAGAGCGTCTTGGATGAGGAAAGGGAGCTCCACGGTGGCAGCGACATCAGCGGCCAGCTGCTCCTTGTCGACGACCACATACACCTGACGGTGGTTGAGGATGCACCAGGCTTGAAGCTGCCACTCCTCCCACACCCGCCACTCGCATGAACTGCACAGGGCCTGCAGCGGCCCTTGGCGAATGCCGGGCGCGCGCCGGCAGCTCCGGCGAGCTTTCTCCACCGAAAGGATTGGCAAGAGCTGCAGGTGGAAGGGAGGGTGGGGCAGCCGTGGGCCGAGCAGCGCGCGGGGCGCACCTCGAGCAGACCCTGCGGGATCGCGCCGCTGCGAGACCGGTCGACGTAATCAACCAACGGCGCGCCCATAAGGGCCTCGAAGCACGCGTGGGCCGATTCGCCATTGCCCAGCAGCTCCAAGCCCGTCGCCAAGGCGCGCCGCATGTCCACCTCGTGGTCCCTCACTTCGGAGCTTGCCACGCCATACACGGAGCGCAACAAAGCGGACGCAAGGGTTTGGTGGGTCCAAGCGTCGTCGCAGTGCTCCAGATCCAGAGCCCTCAGCCACTCGGGCAGCGGATGCGCAGGAGTGCTCGGGCCGGGCCCTGCCGACCCGCGCATGGCCAGGTACATCCCCTGATCCTCTAGCCCCAAGCCTGCCTGGGCACCCCCCCTGTCGGGGTCCACGGTGAGCGGGAAGAACGACACCACGGTGGGCGCTTGCGCGAAGGGCGCCCTCACGAGTGGCATTGGCGCCATTGCGGGCAGATTCCGGACCGTGGCTTGCCAGGAGAGCTCCGTGTGGATGCCGACGCCGGCATCCATCATCTTGGCCTGCATCAGGCATGCGTGTCACGGCTGAGTGAGGGACGCTGCGCCATGTGTCGCACTTAAAATGCCAGCCCATGAAATGGACGTGGACATGCTCCAGGGGTACCGGTCAAGCATCTGAATTCAGGTTAGGCAAGTTGCAAATCGAGCGGCACACATCCGATTGGTCACCACTCTGGTCCATTGCTTCGACCACCATCTGGCCCGTTTGACAACATCACCTACTCGGTCTTGGTAAGCCGGATCCTACGGTTGATTAAAAATCCCGCATCCATCCGTGCGGCCGCCTCGGGTGCGCGTTGCTTAGCTGGATGCTGATGGGTATCGGGTCCTTGACCGAAGACTCTGCATGTCCATCATCAGACCTATTCTGTGCCCTCATTGGCGACGGCAAGCGCGCACTGTCGCGCACTTTGCAGACAACACTCCAGGCGTATCGGCACCAAAGCATGGGCCGGCGGGGGGGTGTCTCGCCTGGCACACGCTCCACATTTCCCGCAGCTGCCCCTGCGCATCGCGGTGCATGCTGGTGTACTCCCTCACGCGGTCCCTCGAGACTGGGGGGAAGAGATGTGGGCGACCCTGCGCGGCCGCAGGGCTGGTCATCATCCGCAGCACGTGGCGAATCTTCTCGTTCCCCTCACAGCAAGCCTTCGCCATGTACGTGAGCTCCAGGAATTTGCTCTGCACCAGGACGCATCCCATTACACAACGGTTCCCGACTGGCGCGGTCACCGGTCACCGCGCGCACCTCGGAGGCGTCGCACGGTGTGCAACCATGCAGCATGCTGAAGGTTCACGGAGTGCGGGCATCGTTGCCCGTGAATGATAAATGATATCACTAAGCAGCACAAGTGCATCTAATTAGTGCATGTGCCAAAAGGAAGGCGCACCCGCGTCAGAGCATATCAGCAGCAGGCAAGAGCATATCAGCAGCAGGCAAGAGCATATCAGCAGCAGGCAAGC